>JASCZW010021148.1:0-11134 GCA_034211315.2 Aedes japonicus
TCTACAAGAACGGGACCTGAAAAGCCTGAATTTTGTTGTGCTGCACTAAAATTCAGTATTATTATATTAACACTGGTAGGTTCAAGATGGTGCAGTACTTATGTCCAACCACTAGTCGCTAGAAGCACATCTCACAGAATTAACCTCGCCGATAGCAATTTATGTAGGTGCGGAACCGGTTATGATGACATCGCTCACGCAGTTTGGCATTGCCCGGATAATGATGCCTCCAGAGCACGACTATTGGATACCCTAGTGGCCCGAGGTAGACAACTCTTCCGCGAGGTAAGAGATCCCAAGGAACATTGCTGGTTTTATCAAGGTTTTATAGCATTCTTGAAGTCTAATTCATGCTCTTCAGAACCTTTATAAAACCAAAACTGTTACTTGGGATGTTTTGGGAATGCGTGATCTTACCTGCATGCAAGCCATTTACGAATTCCTTTGTTTGTCTGATCTGAGAGTGTAACGTCATCACCCCCCTTCCTCCCACTCTAGCAAATTCCCAGTGGTCACCCATCTGCGGCTTAGTTCCTGAAAGGGACTACAGGGATCGAGGATTTGGTAGATGTCGCAACCAAAAACAGCAAACAATGGCTTAAATAAGTACTTTACCTCAGCCCTTTCAAACGATAACGAAAAGTAAATTTTTTTGTACAATCATATTGATTATCGGCTCTGCAAAGTGTTACACTCGCCTGAGCTTAACAAATAAACGAACTGATTAAAAAAAGATAGTACAGTAATTGAAGATAATGTTGCTTGAATCCCATGTTTTTTTAAATATTAGTTTTAATCATGTTCAGCTTTTACATAAATTATGGAACGTGGATGAATGAATTATGAACGTATATACATTTTGTTACCTTGAAAAAGAACTGTCAATTGGATCTATCAAACTAAAACCATGAATTTAAAATGGAAGGACGATAAAGTGCAAAAAATGGATCACTAATGAAAACTTGTACCTGTTGCTTTGAGTGTGCATGCGAGTTATACCAGGGGCTGGAAAGTCATGAAGAAAATGGATATGAGTTTTGGCTCAGGGTGTAAAGGGAGATTGTGGGGCAAAGTCGAGGGGCAAATCTACGAGTCGAGTGATGTAAGAAAATCTTGAACATCCTAAAGCGAAAAATCCGGTAATCCTGTTCACCGGCGAGAGCACGTTTATCGTCGATCTCGTATCAAATTCCTGCTAGAAATCCTATCCTGCTTTTCCATTATACACAGTAACTTGCCAACCATGCGCCCCCATCAATCCAAAGTGATTTTTATAAGTTCATTTAGCTTAAGGGAGCTTAGGGACGGGCAATAAATCATGCGTTCTCATATTTGGGGTTTTTACACTTCCTCTCTTAAACAAAATATATGGAACATGTGTTCTAGTCAACTCCCATCCCTTCTTTCCTTTTCAAAAAATAACGTGGTTTATGAAAAGTCCGTAATGGTTCAGCTCAATTCACAATATAAATAATAATCCTGGAAATAATTGGTGTGTCATTTGTGTGCTCTGAGAGTTTATCGGAGCAGTTTTCCCGAAGCAAAAATAAGAAGTTATTATATTGTTCATTAGAATGATATAGCTCAACTTCTTTTGCAGCATTTCACCAGCCGTACAAGGATCATGTCGTCCATAGAGACACTGCTGTAGCTGCCTCAAAAGGTGTTAAATTTTCAAGTTTGCTTTCCCTTTCTCTCAGCAATGTTCATGTCCACTAGTTTGTATGGTGTCGTTTCATCTTATTTATTTATGTTTTTGTTCGCTTAATTTCTTTTTATGTCTTACATGATTATTTTTTGTTTTAGCTATCATTTCATTGTGTCTTTTTTTTATGTCTGAAATCGATTTCTGAGTTTTGGTCGTTACGTTTGAGAATAAATGCGGAAACAGGTTTCCATTTTTTATAAAACTTATACTTAGTGAATGCAAGTCATTTCCCTATGCGTGTCGGTGGGTTCAAATGTATTTTTGTTTAGCTCAGATTTAAACTAATTTCTTTTGGGGTTGTTTGACAGTCGTACAAAAAATTGGGACACTTTTAAAATTAACTCAAAAAACATTATATCTACACGATATTATATCTTACTAGCTGAACCCGGTGCGAGCCTTGCTACGCATGCAACAAAATGAATAAAAATCTAATAGAACCTTCTCATTTATGTTGTTTTTGTGAATGCATCTGGTTAAAATATTTCCGTTTACTAATGTAATTTCTGAAAAAAAAAACAAAGATTTATGTTTTTAATTAAACTTTTGGATCGGTAGTTTCTATAGGTCTTTCTTTCTGCGTAGAAGCATTTCATTGACAAAAAATGTATCATCAAACGAAGCCGTTTTCTGTCAGTTTAAATGTAATTTTCCTCTGTGATAACCTTTGATCAACTTCTTGTGCATAATGTAGCACTGAGAGTAACTCAAGCATCCCCCATTCTTGGCTAAGCAGGGATCAAACTTCTATCAGTACATGCTTCTTACCCTAGAAATACACATTTTGAGTTTAAGTTGCATGGATAATTCTCATGTTTGGTTCCAATTTCTGTTTCTTTTGTTTGAGAGGCCAACTCCCCCCCCCCTCCCACCAGAGAGATGAGGTCTCAAACCACCTTATAAAAAAATCTTGTCTAAAACTCCCCACATGCCAAAGTTGGTTCCATTTGCTTGATTAGTTGTCGAGTGATGTGGCAATTTGTGTTTCGTTGGTGTGGGAGCACCCCCTTTTAGATGAGGGAGGAGTCTCGAATCATCATAAGGACCTTCACCGACTCCAAAAATCCCAGCATAAAAAATCCGGACATACTGCATACAAATTTTCCTGGCCATACTGCATACAAATTTGCATAGCAGTAGGCATAGTTCTCATGTTTGTTTGAAATTTGTGTTTCATTTGTATGGGGACCCTGCTTTTCAGAGAGAGAGGAGGGGCTTCAAACTACAATAAAAACATTTCTTGCCTTCAAAAAACTCGCCTATACCAAATTTGGTTCCATTTGCATGATTAGTTCTCGAGTTATGCATGAATTTGTTTTTCATTTGCATGGGAGCCCCTTTTCTACAGGCAGGGAGGGTCTCGAACTATCATAGGATACTTTTCCAAACCATAAGCCTCGCATACAAATTTCCTTGGCAGTAGGGATAGTTCTCATGTTTGATATGTTCGTTGAAATTTGTGTTTCATTTGTATGGGAGCCCCCTTTCCAGAGGGTGGCAGGGTCTCAAGAAACCATAGAAACATATCTTGTCTCCAAAAACTCCCACATGCTAAATTTGGTTTCCTTTGCTTGATTAGTTCTCGAGTTATGCAGAAATGTGTGTTTCATTTGTATGGGAGCCCCCCCTTCCAGATATGAGAGGGGTTCCAGACTATCATAAGAACCTTCTACGACCCCAAAACCCCTCCACGCAAAATTTCACGCCGATCGGTTCAGTAGTTTTCGATTCTATAAGGTTCAGACAGACAGAAATTCATTGTTATACATATAATAGCTGCGTCCGGTGCGTGCGCTGCTACGCTTGCAACTAAATGAAGGAAATTTAATATAACTGGCATCTTTATGGTTTTTTTACCTTCAAAACCCCCACATGCCAAATTTGATTCGATTTGCTTGTTTAGTTCTCGAGTTATGAAGTAATTTGTGTCTCATTTGTATGAGAGCCTCCCTTCCTGAGAGAGTAGGGGTCTCAAACAATCATAAGAACCTTCTCCAGCCCCAAAAACCCCTTCATATAAATTTTCACGTTGGTCGGTTCAGAACTTTCCGAGTCTATAAGGGTCTGACAAACAAAAAGACAGACAGAAATCCATTTTTATATATTTAGATAAATCTAGCCTCCAAAAACCTCCATATGCTAAAAGTGGTTTGATATACTTGATTAGTTCTCCAGTTATGCAGAAATTTGCTTTTTATTTGTATGGGAGCCCCCTTTCAAAATGGGGAGGAGTATTGAACTTCCATAGAAATATTTCTTGCCTCCAAAAACCTCAACATGCCAAATTTGCTTCATTTGGCTCTCGAGTTATGCTAAAAATTATGTTTCATTTTTATGGAAGTCTCTCCTTTCGGAAGGCGGAGGGGTCTCAAACCACCTTAGAAACATTTGTTTCCTTTAAAAACCTCCATTTGCAAAATTTGGTTCCATTTGCTTGATTTGTTCTTGAGTTATGCAAAAATTCGTGTTTCATATATATTAGAGACCCCTCTTTCAGTGAGCGGAGGAGTCTCAAACCACAATAGAAACATTTCTTGCCTTCGAAAAACTCCACACGCCAAGTTTGGTTCCATTAACTTGATAAGTTCTCGAGTTATTCAGAAATTTGTGTTTCATTTGTATGGAAGCCCCCCTCCTTTGGCCCATTCCAGATGACAGAGGAGTCTCAAACCTCTATAGATACATTTCGGTCCTCCAAAACCTTCAGATGTCAAATTTGGTTCCATATGCTTGATTAGCTTCTCGAGTTATGTCACAAATGTGTGTTTCATTTGTATGAGAGCCCCCTCTTACAGAGGGCGGAGGGATGAAGAGTCACCTTAGAAATATTTCTTGCCTTCAAAAATCTCTACATGCCAAATTTGGTTCCATTTGATTAGTTCTCGAGATATATAGAAACTTTTGTTTCATTTATATGACACCCCCCCCCCCCCCTCCCAGAGAGAGAGGAGGGGTCTCATACTATCGTAGAAACAATCATTGCCTTTAAAATCCCCGCATGCCAAATTTGGTTCCATTTGCTTTATTAGATCTAGAGTTATGAATGAAATTTTAGTTTCATTTGTATGACAGCACCCCTCCTAGGAGAGGGGAGGGGTCTCAAACCACCATAGAAAAAAATTGTCTCCACAAAACCCCACATGCAAAATTTGGTTCCATTTGCTTGATTAGTTCTTGAGATATGCAGAAAATTCTGTTTCATTTGTATGGGAGCCTCCCTTTTTAGAGAGGGGAGGGGTCTCTGACTACCATATAAACATTTATTGCCTCCAAAAACTTCCGCATGCTTAATTTGGGTTCCTTTGCTTGATCAGTTCTCGAGTTATGCAGAAATTTGTGCTTCATTTGTATGGGAGCCCCCCTTTCCAGAGAAGGGAGGGGTCTCAAACCATCATAAGAACCTTCCCCGGCCCCAAAACCTTTTCCATACAAAATTTCACGCTGATCGGTTCAGTAGTTTTCGAGCCTATTAGGTTCAGACAGACAGACAGACAGACAGACAGACAGACAGACAGAAATCCATTTTTATATATATAGATCATTCGTTTTTCCTTTTTCGTTGTTGTATTAATGTAGATTTTTTTGTACGATGTCATTTTGGCTAATGTTGTCAAACCTATTTATATTTTCCGACTTAGTCTTTTAATGTCATGTCAGTTCAGCCATCGTATAAAATAGTTATTGGTGAGTCTCATTTTTCTGAACTATTTTGCAATTGAGAATTGTTGATAGAGTGACGAAATGTTCTTACCTTGCAAGTGTGTTGTTAGTTTTTGCTATCTTACAGCCTATGTTATTATTCACGAGTCTCCGTTTCATTTCCATCGTATGTTATATCTGCTTAGATTGAAATAACATCTGTTTCGAAATTGTTCTCTTGTTCGATAGCTTTTCTGTTCCATATACTGTTTTTTCGTCCAGTTTTGGGTTTTATTTTGAACTCTTCAGCAGGAATTCTTTTCTATGACGTTGTTCATCGTCCAATTGATAATAAAAGATCGTTGTTCTTCAAAATTATTAGAATACTAGAACAATAAAAAAATCACCTCACGATAAAACACATCAACACAAGTTCATCTATACAATCTCCTGGATGATTTTCAGAAGCAATTTTAGGCTGCATTACCACTGATCTTGTAACACTGGTGTGCTTCTTTCCAAAATGGTAAAGAACCACCCGAATAAAAAATTCTCATAGATTTACAATTGAATATATTGTAACCATACAATACAATCTATAGTATGTACAATTAATAGTATTGTTCACAACGATAAAACGACGATAGGAGTTATTGTTACCACAATAGAATCTAATGTAAATTGAGACATCGACAATAGAAAAGGGGGTTGTTATGTATCTTAACTATAGAAAAAATCATTATTTTCCGAACAAATTTTAGTCAATTACTATTAATTGTATTGCTGCTCAATTGTTGAAAATCCTAGCATATAGAGTGTGTTGTAAATCTATTGTAATGACAATATGTATTTTAAATTTATCTGATTCATGAACAATACGATTAATGGTCGGAAATAGATTTTAATGTTATTTTATATTATTGTATTGTAATTGTATTGTTATTTATATCCGGGCAGACCAGCCCTGGAACCTGGTAATAAAAATTAAACTACCACAAGGGGACCAGGAGACTAGCTCGACTGAGATTTTCTCAATCATTAATACATCATATACAGTCATTTTTAAGTAGGTATTTCCAAATTTGTTTTTACTAGCGTTCCTAAGACATTATTGCTTAAAATAATTTACAGTATCACAGATGTATCCTCTAATGAGTATGAAAATCGTTTTACGATAATAAACTTTCATTTTCAGGTTTAAATCTATGATATGATTGGCTTTTGATATTGCCTTATACTTAAGCTGCTGAATTACCTCATCCTCTTTTGTGAGAACCATTGAAAAGCTTTCTGGATATTATTCAGCTAATTTTAAATTTTATTAATAACCCTATCAAAATTGAAGTTGAGTTTACTGTATAATGACTTGATACTATCACAAAATAGATCCATATCCATGTTTGCAATTAATTTGGAATTCATAGCTGTTTTCCCCTTTAGCTTGTGGCTTACGGGTTTTATCCTATGTTGAGAATACAGCGTTAGGAACGCAATATCTTTGTGTAGACCTGCGCTGCTCTTCTTTAACTCGATACATGTATTCGGCTCCAATTTTGACTTAGTTATAATTTTCACTTCACTTCTAAAAAACACTTTACCAAGCGTATTAGTAGAACGATTGTAATTGGAAAACTAGAACACCTTACAAAAACAGCTGCTCAAAAATCGGCCAAATAATAAAAGTTCACAGCTTTTTTTTAAAGAATTTAATATATTGTCGAAATGGCACATTTCAGTGAAAATTCAACAAATGGGAACCAACCAAAATAAGACTTGGAAACCTTTAAAAATTTAAATTATCACCTCACTTGATCACTTTGTTATTCAAATCCGAAATAAATGATGATGATGATGAGATACTACCATCTTTTGTAGCAAGGTTACTTTCCATAGCAGTGGAATAATCTGAAAAACGATTTGATCAGGATTCTATTGTTGTTTGTGATCATCAAGCTCCTGTATAAGGACCAGAAAAGTTTGGGCGGGCCCGTAAGCAGATACACTTACGCGAAACCCGCGAATATAGGGAAGAGAATCTCCTTCCAAAAGCAAGTGCACACCAACAGCATTAGAATCGAGCCGATTGACAGAATAAACCCAATAGATGGGGTCGAAGAGCCCACCCTCGTTCCGCGAAATGTTAACAATAGGGAGAAGGCAGTCCCATGCTCCCTATCCAAATCGTTTGACTTGGGTGCCCTGATGGTCCCTCTCTTTCCCCGTTATATATTAGGTCGTGGATATTTAAATTTAGTATATTTTGTAGTGGTCATTTGATTGCTTACCTTGTGTTAGAAAATTTGGCTGAAAGTAAGATTGGTTAGGGTCTATACCGTGCTTTACTGTGTTGTATCGGTGTTTCTGTGGGTCCGTGTTTCCGTGGGTCTACCTCTACCATTTGAAGAGTTGACTTTAGGATGTTTGGTATAGCGGTCATACGATAGGGAAGAGAACAGAAAAAAGCATTAGTGATTGGTAACGCACTATGTGCATGTGAGATTCTCACAACGGCCGTTCAGAATGGTTCGACGGATGCATATGAGAGATCATATCTGATGAGTACTCGTTTACTCCATTCCATCTCGTTATGGCTAGAAACATTTTACTACGTGCTACATTTCGGAATATCAGGGCAATGATCCCCCGTCGCATCTTCAAGTGATCATTACAAGCTGTCCATTTGGTCCAGGCACTTTTGAACGTGGATGGGGCAGCTGATTCACACATGAAATCTGCCGCGACCAACTCGACAGAACGCGCCCATACCCCTTTCTGAACCGAAGGGCAGGGATACATTAACAAAATAGTATTCGGTTTTAACTAAAATATTTGACTTAATGTGAACCTTATAGGGAAAATACAAAAAAAAAAATCATCTCGATTTCGAAGAAATTTGCGGAATTTTCTCGGAATACAGGTTCATTGTGAGATCTGAGTAATGGCAATATTCGCTATTGGAGACATTCCGTTCTTTACAGCTCTGAATTAAACAGACGCAGCTACAGATGTCTTGTCAAATCATGTATTTACTTGCAAATTTATTTGCAAACACATTTGGCAGGAACATCTCCCCGAGCCGTAGCCAAGTAAATTGTTTGTCCCGGTAGCTGTTTGAAATCGGCCTTTACATAGGTTTCATCATCCATGAGGAGAGAGCCATTGAGTTTTGTCAACACCTGATCATACAGTTTTCGGGCACGGATTCTGGCCACATTGTTCTGCTTTTTATCCCTATTTGGTTGTCTATAGGCACGGTATGACTGTAAGCCTTCCCGGGGACGAATCAGTTGCACGGTACTGCGTGCGGCGCGAAACTTTTTGGCCAAAGCACGGTCGTAGATTTTGGGGTTTGCCATAATGTTCTTGATGACTTTGTTCCGTAGTTAACGGATGACCACTCGACGCTTGCTTTAACGCTTGCGATCCGTTGACAAAGTATCTCTGTACTTTTTCAAAACACGCCACACGGTATTTCGGGGGAAAGCCAACACTTAAGCAAGTTCTGGCTCAGACCACGAAGGGTTCTCCAAATGATTGCGCTCAATTAATTTTCTTCTTAGGTCTTCCATTTTGTATTTCTCTGAATCACGTTCGAATTGCACCGCGAAAAAAACTTCTGATGTTGTTATTATTATACAGAACACAAAAGATGTCATCTATCTATTCTATATATAAATATATATATATATATATATATATATATATATATATATATATATATATATATATATATTATATATATAATATATATATATATATATATATATATATATATATATATATATATATATATATATATATATATATATATATATATATATATATAAAATAGAGTGGCATACGTAAGACCGCGTATAACTCGAGAACGGATCGTCCGATTTAAGTTGCTTTTTTTTTGTTCTGTTTGGCTGCGCCCAAGGAACATTTATAGAAGGAGAAAGTTGGACATATTTATGGGGAAAATGAAAACTTCGTAAATGATAGATTTTCAATACATTAACTATGATATTTTTTCGTTTTGATCGATTTATCCTTGACATGGAGCGAAGTTGACGATGATAGTCCACATGACATTTCTCTATTTCACAGGTGTCTTTATTATTCTGCTTTTGGTAAATGTTCGTGGTCCAGCTTCGTTCGAGTCGTTTCGGACTGTGGGTGATCTACTATGTGCGAAATATCGAGAGGCCTGTCAGCGGTTGCTAGAACAAAGTTGTTAAGAGAAAGTATTGATAGTTCCGTTAGCTCACGGCAGGCTGTGAAAATTGAATAGAAGTAGTTTGAAATTGAGTGGAGGGCATTGTGAGATAGTATTTCGAAACAGGAAACACAAACTTTTGCCAACATCCCCTACGTGGGTAGGTCGAGGGACACGATCGAATGCACCACCTTGACTGGCAAAAGTTTGTGCACTTGATCGTGCTCACATACTACCGATAGCTTTTTTTATATATTTTTTTTTATAGTTCTAACGAACTATGTATTTGTACCCCCAAATCCCCTACATGGGAGAGAAACTATCTCCCGCTCCTCTGGGGTTTATTTTTGGCATACGACTTCTGCTTTACCTAACATCGGGAGATCATAGCGTGGTTTAAATTTACAAAGACGCATCAATGTGAAGCTAAACATTTCATATAAAGTATCATGTAACACATGGTGAAGGGATCTTATACCATAAAATGATAATAACAATTCTATTTGTAAATACATGTCTACAGATTGTTCTCCTGCTTGCAAATCTATTATGAACCTGCAAGTTTAGACAATGTGTCATACAGCATAGCATAGCATAAACCAGGTTGCACAATATTGTAGGTGGTACAAGCTCTGAACTGTTGTTAAGGAGGAGATGCGCCTTCTTCGGTTTCTGTATGATAGTGATTTGGGAGCAATCCGTATCTCTTCGATAAAGGGAGTGTCGCCTTCCAAAATACCAGAGCTGTGCTGGTCACGTCCTTGCAACTGGTGGGGATAAGGAAGGAATGTTAGTCCGACTCTTACTTAAGAGATGCGGAGATGCGGAGAACCCCACGACGCCTAATAAGTGCCATAGGAAAGATGGACTTATGTTAGTAGGAAGAGTAAGCTCTACACAGACTCTGAATGTTTTACGATTTCTATTTATTTTTCAGATGGTGAAAGAAATCATGCTGGAGTGCTCATTTTGAAATCTATACACGTCTTTTCATATTCCATTCAATATACACCTAGTTATCGTTATATGATGAAACAAAAGGAAGCAGGCATTTTTAGTGATGAAAGTAACATATCATAATCGATTAATGTTATGAAAAACAAAAGAATTCAAATTAGGCATGAGTAGTATTTTCTATTCATCATTTAACGACCTGCAAGACAATGTGTCATATCTACAAGAAAAAAAAAAATCAATTTATGGATATTCCATGGATGACCTGAAATTATATACCGCACAAGGCACAGTAAAGGGCGAACACGAAATTATTGCGACACATTCAACAGGGCATAACTTTTTTACCATTGGGTAAAAATCAACCAAATTTTGCTTACTTTCTCATTGATGTGTATTGTTTACATTCTGTCAAACTCGAAGTCGTGTTTTTCGATTCAACGAAAATGGAGGTGAACCAACGCGAGTCGAGAGAACAAATTCTTTCCAAACACCTGGAATTTCCTCACCTGTTGCACCGGCAGTTGGGAAAAATGTTGAACATTTACCATTCAACCGTCTCCAGAGTGTTGAAGCGGTTCCAGTAGCGGTTGACGATGGACCACGGCAAAGGAGCTGGAAGAAAACCGGGACTG
>JASCZW010021149.1:0-11126 GCA_034211315.2 Aedes japonicus
ATATGTTTGGGTGTAGGTTAATTTTCTTAACAGAAACATATACATGCTCCCAACATATTATATAATCACTAAAATTACACCACAACTAAGAAGGCAATGTTTGCAACAATGTTTGCCAAATACCAGTCTGCAGCTCCGATTTTGCTGAGTGGATTTTACAAATAAGTTTCGTTATTTTGGCCTTTTTTAAATAGAAAAAGAACGTGCGTTTCGTAGTTACTCATCCATTACTCATGAGAATTAGTTAAATTGCACATAGATGGAGTTTGGGAATAGTTTTACATTTTCAAAGTAAAAGTTCACTATTTCATTCTATTTATATTTCAGCTCCAGCGCCTACCACGATTTCACAGTCTTAGAGGAAGGTAGTAACTATAGCTCTTTGGGCTATACAAGGTTACGCTACGTATTCAACCATATTCAGTAAATATTTTCGAGCGTAAAAAAAACTCATGAGATAAGCGGGGATGATCTGACCAAACAGTCCTTGAGTGCAGAACATATGATCTACAGTTGTAACAGTAGGTGTTTAGAGTGTACAATGGGACAATATGTATTTAAAAATAATGATTTAATAGTGTGGAAGGCCAACATACATAATGCGACAATCTTTAGATATTCTAGGTACTCCAAATTGTCTTTAAGTTCAAAACATAAGATCTACAGTTGTAACAGTCGTTTTTTAAGCTATATATATATGGTAACCATATGTATTCAAACATATTCAATGAACATTTTGGAACGTCAACAGTCATTGTTTTACAACTTTGAGATTCTCTGGGTATTCCAAACGGTACTGGAGTTCAGAACTTGAAATCTACGATAGTAATACTAGTTTTTTGGACTATACAAAGTTAAGTGTATTCAGTGAATATTTTCGAACGTAAAAATAAACAAGAAGATAATCTTGGAATGGTCTAGATGATCCAAACTGTCTTGGCATTCAGACTTACAGCTGTAGATTTAATGTTTTAAATTGTAGCTTAACATCTACAGCTTTTTGGACTAAACAAAGTAAAAATATATATTTGACCAAATTAAGTGAGTCTTTTTGAAGGTCGACCAACATAATAAGATATCTTGGGATGTTCTAGGTCATCAAAGCTGCCCTTGAGTAAAGAATTTCGGATCTATAGTCGTAAAGTTAGCTTTATAATCTATGAAAGGTTATGGTATGCATTCAAACACATCCAGTGAAGCTTCTGTAAGCTCACCATTCATTATCTCGGGATGTTCAGGTTCATAAAAACTGACGTTGAGTTCAGAACTCCAGATATACGTTAGTAACCGTAGCCTTTTGGGCTATACAAAGCAACCATACATATTCAAACATATTCAATTAATATTCTGCAATGTCCACAGACATTAAAGGATAACCTTGTTAGTTTCAGGTCATGTAAGATGGCCTTCCAGGACACTCAAACGGGACAGCGTTTGCCAGGGCATCTAGTTTTTTGGAGTATATTTCTCGACATTATATAGTGTTGCCAGATCGCCTAATTTGGTTGACTTTTGTACAATCGGTACAAGTGATTTTTTTTTAACTTTTTACAATCGGCGGTACGAAAATAGTGAATTTAGTGACCATTTTACGGAAAATAGTGACTTTAGTGACTTTTGGATGCAAATAGTGACTTTTTAGTGACTAGATTCAAAATAGTGACCAAGTCACTAAAAAGTGACCTGCTACCAGCCCTGAGGGAAGGATAGCTTTGTATTAGTGAGGTATGTTACTTTTAGATCAATGAAAGCACAGTAGACTGCTTTCAATTTTAAATCTAGTGGGGATAGGAAGAGGCAAGTAACTAATGGTAAGGTAAGGGGACGGCCCTGGGATTCAACTCTCGATCATCTTTTCAGTAAGCAGGACGGATAACCACTGAGACTCGCTCATACTCAACAACAACACTGCACAATTTCACGCACACATTGAATTTTTCAAAGCGAACTGATGTGTTGCTTTTTTCCCCACGACCAATGTTGCATTTTTTCTCCAAGTTGCGATCCATTACGAGAAGTGAGACAAAATCATGCAAAATTGTATTACGATCCTTCTTTTTTTTATTTTGGGTGTATAATTGAATTAATATACGTGATTGTGCTATCTGACGCGAGAAAATTGTTTATCCTAGACATTACTTATGTTCATAGTTAGACCCTTTTTATTACTTAAGCGTCACACAATAAAAGACTAAATTCAATAAATATCAAAATCAAACTCAAAAGTGCATTCCATCGTAACATTATTTTAACTGCTGTTGTTAATTATATATGAGAAAAAAATGCCATGTTAGAGTTGAAGAGTATATTCACTATCACCATACATTTGTTGTGGTTTGATGATCCATGCTTTCTGATTCAAACACAGATTCAACTAAGGGAAAAATTGGAAATTTCTTCTTAAAAAGATCATAAATAATAATGAAAGGCTCTTCTTGTTTATTTTCTCTTTCAATGTTAACTAAGTCGACAGAATGTGCGACTCCTATTATAGAGTCTAATTATTTTATTTTATTTTCGTTTTTATGTTTGTTTACGTAGCTGCGTTGCATAAATTTATAGAACTTATCGTTGCCACTTATGCAGAAATTACTGTTTCATTTGTATATATATATTCCAGATAGGGGTAGGGGTCTCGAAACACCATAGAAAAAAAATTGCCTCACATGCCAAATTTGGATCCATTTGCTTGATTAGTTCTTGAGTCTTGCAGAAATATGTATTTCATTTGTATGGAAGCCCCCCCTCCAAATGGGAGAGGGGTCTAAAACCATCATAAAACCCTTTCTTGGCCCCAAAAAAAAAAGCCGGAATACGAAATTTTCACGCCGATCAGTTCAGTAGTTTCCGAGTAAATTTAGTTGTTTATATTTCTTCGAAATAACTGTTGTTGTTTTCTAGTGTAGTGTTTATTTATTTTTTTATTTAACTTTGGACTTTTGAGTGAAAACGGTGTTTTTTTCTCTATCGTAATTATTTTAATATTCTGAAAATAGAGAAATTATCGTGTTTTGGAACGCGATAAAAACAAAAGTGTACAAAAGTGCGATATGTAGAAAACTACCATTTGCTGATCAAAAGCAACGAATGAAGCCAACGCGCCTGCACGCGTGCAAAGTTGGCACATAATTTCAGATGCAATCTCACCAAGTGATGAGCAGATTTTTGTAATATGCTGCTGGCATAGCTAACGGACAGCTTAGCAACGGTAATTTTTACATCTATTTCGTCGCGAGCGCATGAAATTAGTTACGATTCAACGTTGAAACTATTTTTAGTTTAATGAATAAAAAGCAATTTAAGTGATATTTCGGGGGTGGTTTTTGGTGAGACCTATCTGATTAAAAATTTATAACAAAAACCTATTTCAAAGTAATACTAAATACGTGCCTGGTTTAGAAATTGTGCTGCAGTTGTCATGTCCAAAAGATGTCAGTAATATTAACATGAGGGTCTTATTGTATGTAAAAGTAATGTCGAAATGGGCGTTGTTGAATCAAACATAGTTTTGGTGATGGATCATCTCGAATAACTTATAAAAAAAGACATGTTTCTTAAGTTTTAAATGAATCCTAGAGAGTTTGAGCTGTTTAGTGGAATACTAGAAACGAACAGAAAAATTAGTATTTACCATTTAATTCCAACTATCTTTGCTTATCTTGACAGATACGCGTATTTCGTCTAGAATGTGCAGACTTCTTCAGTGTCGTGAACTAATAACTCGTTTTAATAAGTTTTAAGCCACTCATGAAATTAAATTCAAAATATCTCGAAAGCGATTACCTTTAGGGAGATCATTAACATGAACATAAATTACCTAAATTAACTTTATGAAAATATTCCAAAAGTTGCTATTTTGAAAACTTTATTAACAATTTTTTGTCCATGTTGTTCTTACCTTTAAAATAATGATTTTTGCCCAAATTTTACCATCAAAATTGTAAAAAATAAAATATAGCGTATTTTGGGAATTTGAATTTAAAGTTTTGTTATGATTTTTTAATGAATTTATTTTTTCAGTGGAGATATTTTTTCATAGACGTTTTGATTCCCTTCTTTTAGGACACTTTTTATCTACAACGAACGATTTCCAAGTAACTGTTTTCTGAAACTGTTCTATCAAAAAAAAAAAACGTAAGCCCTTCTCAAAAGTTACTCTCGTATCCAAACGACCGTTCCTCAAGCCGAAGCACTCAATAGACTAAATAAAATCCACGGATTTTCCTCGGTTTTTTCGACAATAAAATAATAATATTTTTCCCGGATTTGATTATAATGTTATTGGCTCTGCAACCTCCCGTTGTTGACTTAGCTCGTTTGGCTTCCAACTCGTTCCCTATCTTTTCCTCCGTTGTCTTTTCTTTCGTTGTTTTGCCATGCCTTTTCAACTTCTTTCAGTTTCTTCCTTTCCGTTACTTAGATTTATCGGAAATGCGCATTTTTAGCGTACTGCATCAAAGATTTGTTGATTTCAATCTTGCTCACACCGCTCGAGTCTTTCAATGTTAGATTCACCCTAATGAAAAAAAACCCTAATTATTTTCCAACGCGTTATATTATCTTTTCAGGACGATCAATTGACTTTAACAGTATAAGAGTATTTGTTTAAGTAAAATTTTCATAGTTTAACCTATGCCATCATTTAATAGCATAACCCAGGAAGAAAGGCGTCATGAAAATATAATATGAAGCGAAATGTATAAGAATTAGACTAGGGCGAATCTTCTTTTGTAAACAATGGCTTTCGTAGTTATTTTCTCTTAAACAAAAGGTCACCAATACAAATTAATCATTTTTTAAGGAAGAGGAGCTTTATCTTAACCCGCTGATATACTCAATTTGAAGGAATTGTATTCTTCCGATAAATTAGCAAACGAAGTGTTTGTTTATAAAAGTGGATACATCCTAATCAAATGTTGTTATGGTGTGTATTAAATATTTGAATAACACCATTATTACTATACACCCACGCGATCCTACGAGAATCTAGCGGTTATATCCCTGATATAATCCAAATCTAATATTTTTAACTTGTTTTGATTTGATAAAAATTCTACGCTTCCAATGACATCTCGTGCAATAAAAGATGATGTTATTGAAAACAAGAGTGTTTTAAAAGGGTAATGTTGGAAATATGTACAGGTAGTTTAATTGATGATACACTGTTAATGTAAATATAGCAATAATATGAGTAATTCTGCCGGTGTTTTCCGGAGAAATCAAACTCCCGGGCTTTTCGCGGTTGTCACAAAGGATGTGCATTGAGAACACTAAGTTGAGAGTTGGCAATGAGCAATAAACATGACATGCCAAGAAAGAAAGAAAAAAGAATAACACATCTAAAAACGCCAAGACGATTTTAGTTTTAGAATCAACTGAAGAGCAATCACATGGTATAATATTGTTCTTCTTCTTCTTTTAGCATTTCAAGCTTATTGCTTTCACAATTAGCTTATTGCTATGCTCTCAACTTAGTGTTCTAGATGTACTTCCACAGTTATTAATTGAGAGCTTTCGATGCCAGGTACCATTTTTGCTTTAGTATGATTATGTGGCAAGTACAATCATACCCTATGTCCAGGGAGTCGAGAAATTTTCCTTAACGAAAAATTCCTAGACCAGACCGGGAATCGAACCCAGCCACCTCCAGCATGGTGTTGCTTTGTAGCTGCGCCTTTACTGACTGAGCTAAGGGAGGACCCATAATATTGTAGGATGCGTAAAACTTGTAACATTCGAAATTCCTATAAGCGCACCTCCATTTTTTTAAATTCCGAACCAGCAACATAATGCAAGGATATTTGTTTTATTACTAAAACGTTAATTGCGCTATGACCGCACAAAATTAAGTAATTGCGTAAATTTAGGTTGAGTAACAATTTTTCTTTGGTAGATTATAATAATTATAACAGGAAATTCCTATAAAATAACTGAAAATAACCAATCGTGAACGGAATTGCATCATTTAAGCTTTGTGCACAAATTACGTAACGCATGAAGGGGGCAGAGGGGAGTTGAGCAACCGTTACTTATTGTGACATATGGGGGAGGGAGGGTTTTAAAATCGTTACGTAACAAAATAATAAATTTGAAATATATGTAAATCAAAAGTGATAACCAATTGAAAATCAATAAAATTTCCTGTGTGCCAAGCAAAGTCGCAAGTAGCAAAGGGTTCATTTATACTAGTTAAGAACTATGTTTAAATTTTTGCAAAAAACCCACTTTCAATACGTTAAATGAAAGTTTTAAATCCACATTTTGAAGAAAAAAAATCAAAACAAAAAAAATCAAAGCTTTTTTTTATATAATTAATCACGTTTGCCATAACTGGAACACTGCACCAATTATCGCCATAGTTTTAAATTTTGGATCCTTTGATGGCCAATCGGATTCGATAAGAAATTTTGTTTGTGATGATATATCTTTGCATTATACTGAAACAATGTGTGGTTTGATTTAATACACAGGAAATGTTGATTCTAATCATTGCGTTAAATCACCCAATATTAACCTGCGTGTAGCCTACACCAAATGCACTTGTTATTGCTCTTTTTGTAATATGTTTTGCCGTCATGAATAAGTCGTACACAGCCCTAAGGGAACATCCATTAATTACGTCACGCAAAAATTGTCTTTTTATAAACCAACCCTCCCCCCCTTGTCACGTTTTTTGTATGGACCTTCAATTTTTTTTGTATGGATCCACCCAAAAGTTGAAATTGTAGCAAAAAATGCAATTGCAGTTTTTGCAATCATATCTTGAGAAATCCGCATGATTCTGAAAAGGCAATTTTGCCCATCATGATCCACAATGCTTTTTATGGTATGAACAAAGCCATGCAAGTATGTGCAAGCGGTTATCGCTGTGTGCTTAGTGCCTCGTCAGTCGCAGCAAGCGTTGGGTTTTTGTTCAACCGTCTACAACTTCTCAATATGGGTGAGACAATGGCACAGAACGCCACTACGCCATTTGCCACTGTTGCTATTCCGCTGTCAAGTGTTCTATTTTTATTTTCACTCGTCATCACACTCCCATCTCCCCCTCATCAAGTCACCAAGCGTTTTATGAAATAAACGAAGCCATGCAAGTGTGTGCGACCGACATTTGCTTCATTGTTGTAACGTTGAGTGCCTCGACAACCGAAGCAACTGTAGGGCTTTTATTCCGATCCCCTCAACTTGTTATGGTGGCTGGATGGATACAATGAAGAGACGTCACGCTGACGGCTGCGGTTCGAAACTCAGTTGCGGTGTAAGGTTTTTTTTTGTGAGCCATTGAATTTACTACTACTAATCAACTGCACAACCTCACGCACACATTGAATTTTTCTAAGAGAATTGTTGTGTTGCTTTTTTGCCCACGAACAATGTTGCATTTTTTCTCCAAGTTACGATCCATTACGAGAAATTAAACCAAATCATGCGAAATTGCATTACAATCTTGCTTTTTTATTTTGGGTGTCGTCACGTATTCTCAAAACTACTGCGTGACATAATTAATGAACCTTCCCTAATTCATGCACTGCACGGATCAAAAGGAAAACTCTGATTAGTATATTTAAAAATAATAATAATAATAATTAGATTATAAGAATTGCAACAGGTTAAGACAATGCATTGCATAAAATACTGTTGCAGTCTTTTAACTATATTTAAGTGATATGAATAAAACTTTGAACTTTTTTTTGTGATACTTTAAATAATTTAAAGACATTTGAGTAAACTTGTTGAACTAATATTTGTAACAGTTTTAAAAACATCCAGTAACCTAAATAAATGCAGTACAATGAGTGCAATGTTTTTCGTAATCTTTATAATAGCTTTAAGTTACTAAAATGACATCAATTGACTGATGTTTGCAATCTTTACTAATTTTAAGTTACCCAAATGAGATTTAAACATTAAAACCACCGCAAATACAGTTTTTGTGATGACTTTATAACAATTGAGAAGTAGGTGTGGGGTCCGTGAGCGTTACGTAATTAAAGGGGGGAGTCTAACTACGCGTTACTTATTGTTACATACACCCAAAAGTTGAAATTGTAGCAAAAAATGCAAAATTGCAATTTTGCAGTTTTTGCAATCATATCTTGAGAAATCCGCATGATTCTGAAAAGGCAAATTTGCCCATCATGATTCCACAAAGCTTTTTATGGTATAAACAAAGCCAATGCAAGTGTGTGCAAGTGGTTGTCGCTGTGTGCCTAGTGCCTCGACAATCGCAGCAACCGTTGGGTTTTTGTTCAACCGTCAACAACTTCTCAATATGGGTGAGACAATGGCACAGAACGCCGCTACGCCTATTCCACTGTTGCTATTCCGCTGTCAAGTGTTCTATTTTTATCTGCACTCGTCATCACACTCCTATCGCCCTCTCATCAAGTCACCATGCGGTTTATGAAATAAACGAAGCCATGTAAGTGTGTGCGACCGAAATTTGCTTCATTGTTGTAACGTTGAGTGCCTTAAAAACCGAAGAAACTGTAGGACTTTTATTCCATTCACCTCAACTTGTTGTGGTGACTGGATGGTTACAATGAAGAGCCGTCATGCTGACGGTCGCGGTTCGACTCTCGGTAGCGGATGGTAATCTTTTTTTTTGTGCGCCATTGAATTTACTACTACTAATCAACTGTACAACATCACGCATACATTGAATTTTTCTAATCGAATTGATGTGTTGCTTTTTGCCCACGACCAATGTTGCTTTCTTTCTCCAAGTTGCGATCCATTACGAGAAATGAAACCAAATCATGCGAAATTGCATTACAATCTTACTTTTTTATTTTGGGTGTAGGGGAGAGGGGTCCAAAATCCCGTTTTTCTGCGTTACGTAATTTGTGCACAAAGCCTTAGTTTGGTGGGACCGGAAAGTTTAATTGCTCAGGAACTTGATGTCCCTATCACAACAAGTTTCGCCAATTCTGCGAGGATCCGGGCACATGGTCTATACGAAAAAAGCTAAAAAAATACTTACGAAGCGACACATAAAAGCGCGTTTGGATTTGCGCAAAAATACATGTCCTGGAAGTCTGAGTGGAACAACGTTGTGTTTTCGGATGAAAAGAAATTTAAACTTGATGGAAACGATTGCTGTGCGTACTACTGGCACGATCTGCGAAAAAATCCAGAGGTCAAATTGAGTAGACACTTTGGAAGTGGGAGTCATATGGTATGGACCGAGGAGAGGAAAAACGTCGACTTCGACCATTTTCACCAGAATGAACTCTCAAAACTATGTTGATAGTGTTTTGATCCCATATACTGATGATATAATGGATGAAGAATTCGTTTTTCAACGGCACGATCCACGTAAGAAAAGTATCAAAACAAGGATCTGCCCAGCGAGATATCTCACTTTTAAACTAGTCAGAACAAAGTCCTGACTTAAATCCCATTGAAAATCTTTGGACCTTCCTGACCAGACGGGTGTACATCGGAGGAAGACAGTTTGGAACGGTTCGAGAGCTCCAAGCGGCCGTAAGCTACAGAAACTGGTTGATTCCATGCCGAAACGAATTTTTGAAACAATTCTGATGGTAAATGGTAAACTAAGTACTGAAAAACTAAGTACTAATTATAGGTTTAAGATGATTATCATGCTTCAATAAAATAAACCTTTACACTGAAAATTTATTTTCGTATATTAGCTTTCACTCGTTTCGTAGACATGGATTTTGTACATAGAACCAGTGTCTCGTAAATTGTATGAAACATTCATATTGATTGTCATCTAACAAAATGCTATCACTACACCTTCTTTGTACAATGCACAAAATGAATTTCGTGAATACCAGCCAATCGTTGATTCTCTTCGGTCGTACTCATAAATGTTTGTGTTCCTGCTGGGTTGATGGGAAGCATTAATTTATCCCAAAATAGAAATGAAAGCGCTGTCGAGTGTTAGAACCTAACGTAAAATAATCAAGTAACTTATCACGAGTTAACATGGCCTAGTGAGATCAACCGCGGGCTCATTCACAGCTCTCCCTGAAAATGTCGGAACGAATCCCATGTCACGAACAACTTCTCGAGGTTGCGCTTTTTTATTCAATTATACTTTGAGCCGATAAAGTAGATCTGTCAGTCGTTCATGCAACCACCAGAGAGACGTTTCTTTTTTATTGGTAACAAATTAATCGTAGCTCTTTGTATTGTTTTCGTAGAATGAACGAATGTTCTTTCTTTGTCAATAAATGCTTAGTGATTGTGACAGTTGCGCGTGAGGCATTAAACACGAAGGCAGCTTCCTTAAAAGGACAAATCAGTTTCGTCGATTTCGTAATATAAACGAAAATTAATCAGTGTGCGCTGCGCTTATAGGAATTTCTCGTCCCAAAAAATGTCTTTTTTTCTACAGTTAAGTACCTTTGGAACAGAAAAAAGCTGTCTTGTAAAAATAACACATCTCATGACCCACTATCGTAAACAATTACAACATACGGCATTTAACCTTTGAATTGAAAAACAGTCAGAAAAATGACCATGCGCTTATAGGAATTTTCTAGACGCGAAACACTTTCTAGTCTTCAAATAATTTCATATGAATCTTTTTGCACATCAATGTTCCGATTCAGCATAGGATGAATATAGACCCTATTTTTGTCAAACTGAGTTCATATCAGCAGCGGTGATGATCAAGCAATCCAAAGCTTGGCAAAAAACAAACGTGCCAAAGTCACACACAACTAATAGGCGCGAGTCGACAACACAGAATTTACTTTCCGGACGCCAAACAAACATCTGCGCACCGTTGCTCGTGACGGTGCGGTGTGCGTGTTGCGCTGTCCAACACTTTCCGCACACTTCCTATCACTGCTTTAGGAAAGTTCATTAACAGCCATACAGGCAGCACGTCTGCCCCGTCTACCACGTGCTGATGGCCATTGAAAATATTATTACAATTAGCAGCTTTGTTTAATGGGAGCCCTATGCCAATTAACTCACCGCACCTTTGGCGGCGGTGAGCCGGTTTGTGTTCTTCTTGGCAAACTAATAGATTGGAAATGAAGCACGAGAGAAATATCGGCTCACTGCGAAGTACCGTTCACTTTCCGGCCGGTTGACTCTTACCGAGTGATTGGCGGTGATGGCCACTTGCATGTCATCCTTTAACCTATGCC
>JASCZW010021150.1:0-11122 GCA_034211315.2 Aedes japonicus
ATCAGTGGGGTTGTGTACAAGACACGACCGGTTGACGTAGACTACGTTAAACCAAGTGATGCATTATATTGTCAGGGAAATTCTGTGTGGCTATTATTAGCGTTAAAAGGGTTTCAATTATTCGTGCCGGTCGCTTACCCTTACTGATAGAAGCAGTTTAAGTCACAATATGACGGGTGCGGCTCTTATGGGACATTAAACCAGCGTGTTGAAGCCAGTATGTAAGACAATTCTTTTGTACGCTCTTGAGATATTATTTGATGGCCCTGAAAAGGGCCGTTTGGTTTTATGGAGTCAGTATGTGGGAAAATTCTCTTGTACACTCTTTATAACTCTTTGGTGGCCTTGAAATACAAACATATATTTTGACTGATACCTTGTCTCCTTTTTAACATTCACCATTTAAATACCATACCATTCGGATCATTTGTATACAATTTGAGTTGTAGTATGCTTTAGCATAATTCAACTTGAAAGAGTCAAAGATTTGCAATTCATGCTATTTTAACAATTCTAGATATCAAGGGTAAAAATAAACATTGAAATACTCTAGAATTCAAATTACGATAAAATTCGGTTTCAGAAGATATCCGACAGGTTTAGTGATTGCTATGAAAACACTATAATCAATTGCAACATTTTCAGATGTGTAAGCGTCTCCAAAAATGTTCAAAGTTCAGAAAGTTTTATCAAACAGAAAAAATCAAAAAAATATCTTGCAGTTGTTGTAAGGTTATATAGGGTACATGTCCCTTGACTCAGTCGATTATGTAGCGCACGATTACAATTTTAACTATAAATCATACAATAATTTAGCTAGAAACGATATTCAACAAGTTATACCTTTGTTAAGACATGCTTAACAATGCGTTTGCTGTACTGGACCATGGAAAGTCACCAACTAACATTATTGAGTCGAAAACTTTCGATGGATATGGATATCATTAAGGATTCTTGTTCGAACGAATTTCAGCAAAGTTTATTTATTTCATTGCTCCGGGCATTTATTTATATTATCGCATTGGGCATTCGGCTATATTCGGTATACTATACGAAATATAAAGCTACTTTATAAAAATTAAATGACTTTCTCATATGATCAATCGGCCATTCCATTTCAAAACATTAAAATTCCCACTATATTCATTTAGTTATATAGGTGTTGGTATGAATAAGCCCTTCGAAAAATACACAACCGCTCACTCTTACTTTTCCATTGAAAACTTTTATATTCTACATTTTACTATGTGATGAATACATTAGGCCATAGTTGGGAATATAACGTGAAATGCGTACCTAAAATATGGTCAATGGTTTTCTTGTGAAATTATTATTCATGTTTCTATATGAATATCAGGTAAATTAGTGAATTCAATATGGCTAAAACGTTAAGGAAATCGAAATATATATGAACATATTCGATCTCGCAGAAGAAAGAGAGTGAGTTTTATAAAATATCATTATTCTTTGCAATGGGTGTGGGAGAAAATGTTGGTTAATATATGATAAATTCTTATGAATATAAAATAAACACCTGAGAAAATAATCACGCGTTGAAACATGTTCAGCGCATTAGTTGTATTGATATCATAAGTAGGTTTATATGCAGTAAAAGCACGCGGCGCAGTTCATCACCAGAATACAATTAATACTATGTTGAAATTTATTATGACAGGGAGACCAAAGCGATTCGTAGAGAGATATTCGATCGCTATGATGACATGCACTTTGTCAAGTTGATTTTGATTTAATAGATACCAATTTCCTACCTCGAACTGAAGGACGTTCTCCAGCGTCCCAACTTCTTTGCCATGGGTATGGGAGAAAAGGTTGGTTAATATATAATAAATTCTTATAGGGTATGGGGATGTAATGTTAGCCTAGCTCCATCATTCGGCCTATGTACCAAATATGTCATTAATTTAGCGATAATCAACAAAATCATGTGGCTTTTAGGATGACCGACGTAAACCGAAGCAATTGAGACAATATACATCAACTTATAGTTGTTTACTTAAGCGTAATTTTCGATTTCTTGAACTTTTGGGGCATCATGATTTCACTGGTTAAGCTGAACAGATGATCTGCACGATCTTTAAGTGATCTAAATTTGGCTTAATTGAATCAATACAGCAAGTAATGCAGTCTGGATGTGCAGAAAATTGTTACACGCTACGAGCTAACTTTACACATAGCTAAGATAACAATGATTTTACAAGTAAATCGTAGACCCAATGTTGGGGACATAATTTTTTGTATATTCCCAACTTTGGCCTGTTGTATCAATAACGTAGTAAAAAGGTTGTTATTGGTAAAATTTCAAGTGGAAATGCATGAATTTGCGGTTGTTTATATTCTAGTGACTCATCGAAACACAAAAAGAAGGAACAAAATCATTGTATAGTGAATTATAAGGTTTTATAAGGTTTTCATTATTGAATGACTGATGAATCATATATGAACATCACTTAAGTGTTTCGAGGCAGTTTTACTTTAGTATGTTTTGTGAAATGTTGTATTAAGTAAATCGAATACAGCTAGCAATGCCGTGATTCATAAAATCAGAAAAAAAAACGAACAAAGGCTGCATTTAGTAATAAATCCATCGAATGGGACGAAGTTGCATCCATGAATATACCCAATTTGGTGCTTGTAGACCGACATTAAATCCATATCCCTCAAATGTTGCTGACTTTTTAAAAAGAGTTGTGTAACTTTTCATGATACATACTACCAAATGTCTTATCAAGCGTATCTTAGCATGTGTCTAACTAGTTTAGTCTCGCTTACAGCTTAAAAACTTTATGAGTTGTAATATATAATGTAATCGATCATTGCATAATAGGCTGAGATAAGGGACATATACCCTAAATATAAGATAAACACCTGAGAAAATAATCACGCATTAAAACATGTTCAGCACATTATTTGTATCGATATCATGTGTAGGTTCGTATGATGTAAAAGCACGCGGCGCATGTCATCACCAGAATACAATTAATACTATGTTGAAATTTATTAAAACAGGGAGCGACAACATAGAGAGATATCCAATTGCTATGAAGAAATGCACTTTGTCAAATTGATTTAAATTTAATAAATATCAATTTCCTACCTCGAGTTTAAGGACCTTCTCCAGCGTCCTAATTAGTTGTTGGCAACGAACAAATCGGCACTAGATTAAATGGCGCACAAACCCAACGAAATATTAATTTAATTCTTAGGGAACGTTCATTAATTACGTCACGCAAAAATTGACTTTTTATGACCCCCCCTCCCCCCCTTGTCACGTTTTTTGTATGGACCTTCAAATTTTTTTGTATGGATCGTCACGTTTTCTCAAATCCCCCCTCCCCTCCTACTGCGTGACATAATTAATGAACCTTCCCTTATAAAAACAACTCTCTGAACTGGATTGGTTGTCCTCAAAAGGACAGATTATTTGTGGATTGCTCCAACCAGTTGGGTAAAATTTTCCCGACGGCTCGCCCTCCATGGAGGCCTTTTTGCAGTTGCAGCGAACGAATCGGCACCATGATATTAGGCACACAAACCAAACGAAATAAAAGTTTAATTCTTGTATAAACAACTCTTTCAATTAGATTAGTTGTCCTCAAAAGGACAGTTTATTTTCACCTACTGCTGCTCGCCCCAAAGACGCTTTCCTCCAAACAGCAGCGTTTTCGAAGTCGCGGCGAAACAATCATCACGATGAGGTAAGATGGCGGCTTGCACAAACCGACGTGATTGTGCGCCCCCATAATCCGCCATTTTACCTCATCGCGACGATCGCTGTTTGGGAGAGCATTGGGAGAGCGCTGCTACGCGACCACCAACTGCCTCTGCGATCAGCTCCGCTGCCGGCAAATGCAGCAGCTGCGACCAGCTGCCTGCGACCAGCTACCAGCGACCAGCTCCCCACAGCTTCAGTGCTGCCAAACGACTGAGGCAAAATTTTCCTATGTGTGCGCTTATGCCGTTCTCAGCTGCGTGCGAGACGTACATGGAGAGACGAATGGCATGATTGGTTAAAGTCTCTCTCTAACACCAAGAAGAAGAAGATGATGCAAGACGTTCCTTGCTTCGATTTGAAATCTGTGATAGGAAATTTGGTAAATTTACTCTGCAAAATGACATTATAAGACATCACCTTATATTTGCGGTATTTTAAATAGTTTACTATTGTTTGAGAATAATGTTTGACAATTGAATTGGACCACGGTAAAATTTCCGACCGATTTTAGAAGAAATCATGTTAATCTATCGTGAATTATTTGAGTTATTTGCGTACAAAACGTACGGTTTTTCGTGACGGTCGCAATATTTTAGATTCAATTGACACCCTACCCTTGCCGTAAGACGTAGTCTACGACAAAAAATGATTCTTGTAACAATTGTAGGGGTTCATAGAGGGAAAATTTTATTAAAATCTTAATTCACAAACCAGTCGGAGCTGCCGCCATGTCTGTTTTTCGCACTTGTATTTGCACAGAGATGACAAGGTAGAGTGCAACCGTTAATGCCCAAGGAGACTGTAGCAAGTTGACTACTTCTATTATAACATTAAGTCAAATTTAACAGAAGTATTCTGTAATTTATTAAAATATTCGTATATAGTAGTTTATATTATTATTATTGTTAGATATTTTATTTGTTCATCAACGTCACCATTGTCTACGTGAAAATTTTCACCAGTTTGAATGTTAGTCAATTTAAAAAAGCAAACAACACCATACTCATTTTCAACTTGCATGTATCGTCAAATATCTTGCATCAAAGTTGTTCATCCAGCCCGTTGGTTCATTGGTAATTTCCTGAACTTTTACGACCGCTGATCTCACCACGGGGAAGGACTTATATGAATTCAGTTAAGAATGGGAAAGAGACAGCTATCTGAACGTTGGCTAAGGAATAAGATGGTATCCACCATCGGTTCCGAATATGACTTTTAATGATCGGATTCATAAGGTCGTCAAACTTCCTCAAGTAGTTCAACAACCTCAGATTACCACTGACTACTAACCGAGGCCTATCTGAGGGTTACGGGACTACATCAGAACAGATTGTCCTGGACCGTGGAGTCAAACGGTAGTGGAATTTGTTTAGTTAGTTAGAGTCGCGAGTCTGAATTGTGGTAATACGTCGAACGATTTGAAGGGTTTAGTGTTTAATACATTACGTTTAATTTACCTTTCCCAGGCTAGGAAATAAAAAGTAGGTTTGTGCGGTAATAAGTCGTGTGCGTGCAAGTTTGTCAGGAAGAGAAGGTAATCTGTTTAATGTGTGTGTAAAACGTAGTGGGTCTCAAAATTCGAACAGCCGTTCGACGGCTTCTTATACAGGTTTTCCGGAACGGGATTCGAACCGACCGTTCTAACAACCCCACGCAGCCGCCAACACCACCCAGCCCAATCGACCACCAACCAACCGTTCCACGCTCCACCGACAGAAATTTCGGGTTTGCGGAAATACTTCCGAATACCGAAGGGGTTCGCAACGCCATCAAAGCGACCCTTAAACCGATACGAGGCCATTTTGCAACAACTCGGTAACCATTTTCGCCATTGTTGTGCATCCGTCGACAACTTGATTCGTCGTTTATGGAGGAATGTAGGAAGTTGCGGAATCTAACACCTCATCTTCGAAAGCCGCAACCGCTTCCGTGCAGAGGCCGCGATACTTCACCAGCGGTAACTAGAACCCGGCAAAGAAGCTCTATCGCAGCTATAATTAAAGGGAAGGTCGGTAAAGGCGAAGCAACAACCAGTGAGTAACCCATGCGCATATGACAAACAGTATTTGAGACACACACACTATAAAAAATAGTCAGGTAGAAACCAGAAAATCCGCACACGTAGGAGGCAGTATACAAAACAGGGAAAGGCAATAAAATGATGAAAACCTAGGTTTAATTAAACAAATCAAAATAAAATGTTGTTTATTCGTTTCCACCACCAATATTGAATGTTGTTTGTATAGCCATTAGGCCTTACGTGATGTCTAGATGCTAAGAGTTTTCTTGTCGTTCGACTAGTTCGGTTTTCGTGTTAGTTTGTAGCTTTATCGGTATTTTTACTCCAAGTGTGGACTGCTTGGAAATCTCCACTCGCGTTGCGAAGCAAGAAAGGAAAATTTGTTTTCAGTGAGTTCTGCCTATGATGAAATAGGCACTCATACTCAGAAGTTTTGGTAACTAATCGAACGGTGATCATTAACCGTTATATTCTTAGCCTATGGTGGAGCCATCTTGACGTTGATAGCGGAGGTACTTGGGTTGACCGTTCAGTGAAGCTATATCTTCTCAAAACTGAATTTATATGAGAAACCTGCCCTGAGGTTGGGATTTCTTGCCGGGCATAACAACAGACGAGTGGCCCTCCTCGGAGGTGGCGCATAAGTCACTCGTTTTACGATTCAGGGGACAGATAACCCCGCAGCTACACTCTGTGTGCTACAAGACGAGAGCAAATTCGAAATGAGCTCTGCGGCTTTGAGCGCACGGTAAAACAAGGGTGCACGGGAGTACAGACTGTACTTTCACGTCTCTTTGAAATATAATGTACTGCATCGTAGCAGCGTGTGCTGCACTCAAAGAAATTTGAGTCGCATCTTATCCCTAGCTGACACCAATTCCCATACACAGAATGCACATAGTGCACACGCACACAACGATGAAAAGTTGTGTTCGAACTTATTGAACACCCTGTAGGCGTGACCTAATTTTGTACAAAAAAGCGGAGAATCCGGGTGTATAGCATGTGTTAATCATCGCATAATCGACGGTCCAGAGGCAACAATGATTATCGAATGATCATGGAGAGGAAAGCAGTGGTAAAACAATTTAAGCATGGGCATTAGTATGATTGATCGCCATGGATGCTATTCCGTTATCGCCAGATCAGCTGTATTTACACAAACAGTCAACAGATGATGTTTGGGACTAACATACATCCTCAATCTGTAAAAACTGGTGACCATTATTAGGCAATACCGGCGCCAATCCTACCCGAATGCTGGCCAAATAGGAATGGGAAGGAACGTGTTGATGAGATACTCCCTTTGAAAGAAGCTGAGAAATCCTGTGCACTTTCACGAGAAATTACTGGGATGTTGGAAAAGGTTCGCGGCCGGGTTTGTTTTGGTCGTCATCTTTCTCAAGTGCTTCTATGTGTCTTTAGTTGGTGATCGCTTTTTCTGCCTGTGTAGGTAATATGTTCATACAAGTAGCATGCTTGGTATGCATGCTTGGCATGGCGGTAGCATGCCTCCTTTTCTATGGAAATCCTGCAAATAAACATTAGAGATGTTGGGCCGCCCGCCGTTTGGTGGCCCATCATAAGATGAGACTTGGTCCTATACTCAATGCTTTCCTTATCTCCAACCCGTTCGCGTACTCGCAATAATTTGTGATATAGAGGCGGAATATTTCAATTTAAGATAATTCTAAGCAGTCGATTCTCCAACACATGGCAGAACGACAAGTAATGGGTAAGTGAGTGATGACCAGGTACTTCGAGCATGATGCTAAGTAGCGATCCGGAAGATTTAATGAGCAAACTCCCCAACCACAAAAATGCTTGATTTATGCCGACAAAAAACCCAATAAGTACGTGACGGGAGGCCCTAGATGTCCGGCAAGCAAAAAGTACTAAACCACAGTGGAGGGACCCCACGCAAACCTTAACCACTGCGACACAGTACAACAGTTGCCGTGGCAATCCGTATCGGAATCGATATATGATATGGATATCCTTGCTGAACCTTATCGCATACCACTTCGCGACGGTAACTGGGCCGCAGATAAGATGAAGACAGCTGAAGACAGTCTTCGTGCACACTTAGAAATTATGAATTTTACACGACACCTAATCCATGTTTGTAAATAGTCCGGGAACGTAAAGTCGGGGAATGTAATAGTCGGTGAACGTAAAGAAAGATTTCGTGTAAAATTATGTCTCCTGAAACTGAAACATACGCAATTCGACAAAAGATGTGTTCGGTTGAATTTATTTTCTCATCTCTTTCAACACATTCTTATGCGCTAAAGGACGCTTGCATGTGTCGGTCTCAGGGACAGAAATTTACACAAGATTTTGATAGTGTGTGTGTAGGTGCTTCAATTCCTCGATGGACAATAGAATAAAGGGTGTCCACGATGAAATTGCCACACTATAAAATTGTTCTAACTTTTTAACCGTTTGGTAGAATTTTATGAAAATTTGGGTGGATTTAGTTCATAGTGCATTATTTACATCCTGCAAGTTTTAAAGTCCTGTGATCAAAACTCGCGGAAATGGAGTCGAAAGAACAGCTCGTGCGTGATAAAATCTTGCGCATTCATCACGACAACAAGGATCTCTCGCATCGTTCCATCGCTAAAACGTTGGGAATCGCGAATTCCACGGTGTCGCGAGTGATTAAGCGGTTCGAGGAACGGTTGGCCACCGATCGGAAGCCCAGAAGTGAAGGAAAAAGTATTCCGTACAACACCAAAAATCACAACCGCGTAGTTGGGGCCTTCAACCGAAATCCGAACGCCTCCGTTCGGGATGTGGCTAAGAAGCTGCACCTAAGCCGATGTTTTGTCCAGAAGGCCAAAACTAAGGCTGGGCTTCGAACGTTCAAGGTACAAAAGGCCCCTAATCGCGACGAGAAGCAGAACAAGTCCGCCAAAACCCGTGCCAGGAAGTTGTACCTCAACATGCCGACGAAAGTTGAATGCTGCATCATGGACGACGAAACATATGTGAAGGCCGACTTCAAACAGATCCCCAAGGATAAGTTCAGCGTTCCGGAGCATGTCCGCACTCAGAAGATGTCCAAATTTGCGAAGAAATTCCTGGTTTGGCAAGCCATCTGCACGTGCGGGAAGCGGAGTGCACCTTTCGTGACCCAGGACACGATGAACGGACAGGTGTACATGAAAGAGTGCCTCCAGAAGCGGCTGCTTCCTCTCCTGAAGGTCCACAACGTCCCAACAATCTTCTGGCCGGATTTGGCCTCATGCCACTACTCCAAGGACGTGCTGAAGTGGTATGCGGACAATAAGGTCAATTTCGTGCCGAAAATGTTCAACCCTCCCAACACTCCGGAGCTCCGCCCCATCGAGAAATACTGGGCGATTATGAAGCAGCACCTTCTTAAACGACCTAAGGTAGTGAAGACAGTCGAGGAACTGAAGAAAGTATGGGTTTACATGCAAAAAACGGTTGATTCACAGGTTGTGCAGAATCTTATGGCCGGGGTTAAGGCCAAGGTGCGGGCATTTGCGTATGGACTGTAAATAAAATACGAGTAAAATGGTAAAATGAAGTTTAATAGTTATTTCTCAATCCCTGAAAATTTGATGGCAATCGGATGAAAACTCGAATTTTGCGAATCAATTTTGTGTGTGGCAATTTCATCGTGGACACCCTTTAATTCAATGATATGTTAGCTTGTTTCAGGCAAAGTTTCAGCGATTTTTACTCACCGGCTTTAATGTCACAAGCAAATGAGTGTGTCTATTTTGATTCGAATGGTTCCTTATGCCACGTAATTTTTTGGGTCTCATTATATTAATAAAATGGAACATAGTGATTCGAAGTTGACTCAAAAAAAATCGTTCAATAATATGTTCAAAAGACATTATAATTGATATTAACTGAAAGAGGTAATAATTTACTACATAATAGGTTTTTCTTTTACGAAGGTCGGTAAATTTATACTGAGTTATCAAACAGTTGATAAAGTTAGTAAACTTTTAATCATCAGCACATAAAAAGTATGGAATATTGTGAAAATATTATATTTTTCTATCAATAGATAATGTTGAAATGAAGCATGTACACTTACATTTCGAGGTAATTTATAATTTCTTCAATTTTTGAAAATTGTTTTTAAGTTTACCGAACTTTTCAGCTGTACGAAACTTTACCGAACAGATTGAGTGCGTATGGAAGGCAGTGGTCAAAAAATATAAGAAAAAAAACAACTATCTCAGTCCCTCTGTGTAAAACGTTTCATAGATTTTTTTAATAAAGCGAAAATAATCTCAGATGTACTCAGTAAGTGCACTTACTGAGTACAATTAAGAAACAAGAAAATCCAAACGAAGATCTTGGGTTCTATTGTTTGAAAACGTAAGCAAAACTCCGGAAGTCGCAAGACTTCAGGGGGCTCGATTGAACTTGAAAAAGTTTTTGGAGTTTCTGGAGTTTTTACAGCAACTCCTAGTGAAACGTTAAAGTTGATTGTAGAAACTTGACTATTTAGTGGATAAGTTTTGTATGTAGGATCTCTTAACGATGAAAAATGTTCGACAAGGACACCCTGAACGTCTTTTGATACAGAAGACGCCGCAAAAGACTTGGCTGATAAAGCGTTTTGAGCGTTTCCAAGCTGCTGGACCGGACGGAATATTTCCAGCAATGCTTCAAAATGGCGATTGATGTCGCCTTGAATTGTGATTCTTAAGGGAAGTTTGAAACTCAACCATATTTCATCGTCAAGGACATTAGTAAAGTTTATCGTTTTACCTAAAAAAGGAAAACGAGATAAGGCACTTCTTAAATCATATAGGTGATCAGTTCAGTCTAAGACTAAGGAAAAAGTGTTGAAGGATTGTATCAATACAAACTACATAAACAAGCATCCACTATCTGAGTTTCAGTTTGCTTACCAGTCAGGTAAGGCCTAGCTCCTTCATTCGTCCTATGTACCAAACATGTCATTAAGTCAGCGATAATCAACAAAATGATGTTGCTATCAAGATGACTGATTTAATTCGAAGCAATTCAGACATTATTAATCCATTTACTGCTGTTCACTTCCGTGGCATTAACGTTTTTCTCAACTTTTAAGATATTTTGATTAACTGTACCTTTTTCCTTAACTACTTACAAAATGCCGAAGTTGGTAACAATGCAATTTCAAAGAATTGTGTCCGAAACGAAAATGTTGTCGTTAGATAGGGTAGGGAACGGCTTAAGCACCCCAAGACCCTATTCCAAGCACGGAGTAAACGTTAACCTACAACGCTCATTTTTTGCAGTATGGTGCTTCACACTACATGGAGCACCATACTGCAAAAATGAGCGTTGTAGGTTAACGTTTACTCCTGTGCTTGGAATAGGGTCTTGGG
>JASCZW010021151.1:0-11115 GCA_034211315.2 Aedes japonicus
TCCCCAACGCTTCTCTACTCGCCTACCGATTACAACTTCCAAAGGACCAAAGTAGTCAATTCCTACGTGTGTAAATGGTCTTGAGAACGCTGCCAAACGAGCCATGGGGAGGTCAGCCATAATTGGAATATTGGGGGATGCTTGGTTGATTTTGCACAGCTGGCAGTTTGATCTTACCTTGGCGTAGCTGACACGAATCCGAGGGATGGCGTATCGCTGGCGGAGTTCGTTTATTACTGCCTCGTGATTAAGATGGTGGAATTTTTCATGGTAAGCTGCAATTACCAGGTTGGTGACATGATGATCTCGGGGTAGAATAATCGGATCCTTGGCATCCAGAGTTGCAAAGACACAAACAGCAATGCGACCACGCATTCTTAGGATGCCGTACTCGTCTTGGTACGGGGTGAATTTGTAGGGCGGACTACTTCTTGGTAGTTGATGATTTTTCTGCAAGTTAGCCAGTTCATCAGTGTAGATTTCACTCTGAGCCTGGCGAATCACGAACTTCTCAGCTTCAAGTAGTTCTTTCATGCATAGAAAACCAGGTTTACTTAGAATATCTTGGCTCTTTCTTCGACAATTTCCTACGTAGCGTAGAACAAAGGCAGTCACCTTGACCAGTTTCTTCCAATTAGAATAGTCGGTTAAACGGATTACTGGTACTGAAGCTGTGGTGTGACCTAGAAGGTGGGGTCGGAGTTCAGTAGATGTTGGATTCACTCGTTGTTGCTGGTGTGGCCATTCATTTTCGTGGCGCCACAAAAACTTAGGACCATTGTACCACCTCGATGTCGCCGACAGATCTGGTAGCTTCTCCCATTTGGTGGCGTCATCTGCTACATTTTCTTTTGTAGGAACCCAATACCATTGACATTTTTCGGTGGCATCTAGAATTTCACTCACCCTAAACGCCACGAATTGTATGTAGCGGCGGTGGTCCGAGTTGAGCCACGCAATGACGTCCTGAGAGTCGGTCCAGTAATAGCGACTGGTGATTCGCATGGACAGTGATTCCATAACAGTCTGAGTTAGTCTGGTACCTAATACAGCGGCTTGTAGCTCAAGTCTGGGTACGGAGAGGAATTTTAATGGGGCGACTCGAGTTTTTGCGGCCACTAGAACACATTCCGCATGCAAGCCCTGGTCGGTGGTGTGAACGAAGCGAAGGTAACAAGCCGCAGCAAAACCATTCTCGCTTGCATCTACAAAGGTGTGAAGCTGTACCTCATCGCATTCTAAAGGAGTTCGCGTTCGGAAGCAACGAGGAACTCGAACATTTTCTACCTGTGGTAGTACTTTGAGCCATAATTGCCATTTCACAAATGACTTGTCATCGATTTCTTGGTCCCAGAGTGTTCCGGACCGCCATATATCCTGAAGTAAGACCTTCAGCTGCATAAGAAAGTGGGCGATGAGACCCAGAGGGTCAAAAATGGTCATAAGCAGCCTCAGAACTTCTCTTTTAGTCGGACGACGAAGTCCTTCCAGCAATGCTTCATCATAACGTGTCCGATTCACTTTAAATGTGAAGGCATCCTGCATCGTGCACCACCATAAGCCCATAACCTTTTCAGTGGCTATTTCTGAAAAGAGGTCTAAGTTTTTTGCATTTGCTTCGGTTTGTCCCAAGGCCTGCAGGACTGCAGCAGAATTGCTGACCCAGTTGCGGATCTCAAATCCGCCTTGGGCATGCACGTACTTCACCTGTTCCGCTAACTGGATTGCTGCTTCCTCGGATTCAACACTCACCAGCATGTCATCAACATAATGCTTCTTGATAACCTCCACTGCCTTTGGATAATCGGCTTCAAAGCGTTCCGCGTTCATGTTTTTCACAAACTGGGCGCTGCTGGGAAAGCAGCAAGCCCCGAATGTCATTACGCACATCACGTAAACCTCTAGTTCACCACTATCGTTGCGCCAGAAAAACCGCTGGCAGTGCTGGTCGGCAAGGCAGATGCAGATCTGGTGAAACATCTCGCGTATATCTCCAGTCAGACCAATCCGATGCTTTCTGAACTGGATTAAAATTGAGAACAGCGAACATAATTGATCGGGCCCCTTAAGAAGCGCAGAATTCAACGATTTGCCGAAGGATGTCGCGGCCGCATCCCATACAATACGGATTTTACCTGGCTTATTATGGTTTACCACAGGAAATATGGGTAAATACCAGACACGTGCGAAGCGTTGAACTTCTTCCTTCGGGGTAAGGCGTCGTACATACCCCTTATTTACGTAATCCCGCATTTGTTGCTTCAGGATTCTTCCCAACTCCGGATCTTTTTGCATGCGTTTCTCCAAAAGGCTAAAGCGACGTAGAGCCATGTTTCGGCTGTCTGGGAGGCGGATATCGTCGTGACGCCACAGTAGGCTGGTCTCGAAGCGATCGCCGATTAAATGAGTCGATGACTGTAGCAGGCTACTTGCTCGTTGATCTTCGTTTGAGAGAAGCAGATTGTTCGGTTTCACAACTCCAAAGCTATCCAGAGAGAAGTATTCCTTCATAGCCTGATGCAAATTTTCATCGGTTTGGTCCTCGACTGTGTCAGTTTCATTCGGTCGCACGTGGAATGAATAGTGCACCATGTTAGGTGCATTGCTGTCGCATCCTCCGCCGCAAACTGTCCATCCCAAACGAGTCTTAACTGCTATAGGTTGATCGAGTTTTCCTTCTCTGCTGCGTAGGAACGAGACTTACGTGTGCATGTTTAAGCCCAATGAGAATCCGTGGGCGAGCACTAACGTAGGAGTCAACTGGCAGACCTCTCAGGTGAGGGTATATCTCACGTAGCTCCTCGATATTCAGCGACTGGAGTGGGAGCATCAGCCCTTCAACCGTATGTACTTCATCTAAATTGAACCTCTTAGCTGCTTTCTGCACACCTGATAGAGAGATATTTATGATCTTCGATTCTTGTTCATAGCGTTCTGTTCCACCGGTCCAGCGAAGGCAAAGTGGGCTTACATTTCCATCCAGGCCCAGTTCATCCGCAATTTCTTGGTCCATCAACGTCAGCGCAGAGCCTTCATCTAAGAAGGCGAATGTGTGCACTACTCCTCTGTTACCGTGGATAACAACAGGGAGATAACGAAACAGTACGGCGCTTGTACAAGTACGATGTATGTTGCAACCGTGTTGCGAAGCACTCGTTCCAGCGGGAGAAGCCAAAGGTTCCACTTTCGGCCTTTGCTCCGGCTTCTGCTTCGGTTTCTCGTCGGCCTTTTCGTTATGCAGCAATTCGTGGTGTTGAAACGTACATCCGTTACGTCCACATGGTTTCGTTTTGCATCCCCGAAATGTTTGCGAAGACACCGGCGACATAATCCAAACTCTCGTACTACTGCCCAGCGAGACTCTCGGGTGAGATCTAGAAACTGTTTGCATTTCTCGATAGATTTGCAGTTGGACTTACACACGACGCAGCCATTGATAGATGCTCCCAAAACGGTGGAGCTGTTGGCGGAAGGCTTCACGGAGGTAGTTTCCGAGTGTGCATTCAGGAATCCGCTGCCTCTCTTCGAGTTTCGGTTATCGTTCCGAGAAGTTGTTGGGCCCTGAATAACTGGAATGTTTACTGCGCTGGCTGCTTCAGCAAGCGAATAAACCCAGCAGCTAAACGACACCAGGTTAACGTTCGGTAGCGTCTGTCGAAACCGTGCCCAGTCCAGCTTAATCGTGGGAGGAAGTTTGTTTACTAGTTGATGAAGCAGTGAAATATTGTAGAGGTGTTCCTCCAACCCACACGCATCGACGATAGAGCAGAAATTTTGTACACTAACTGCAAAATCAACAATAGTTTCAAGTTTATCCTCTCTCATCGGTGGCAGGCCGTGTATCTTCGTTATGAGTGAATGCACAATAGCTTCGGGTTGCCCGAAGAGCATTCGCAACGTTTCTTTAACCCTGGCACATTCGACGGGTGTAATAATCGAGTCTTCACCGCTTCATATGCCCTGCCCTTGAGGCTTTTCTGAAGTCGAATAACGTTCTCCTCATTTGTGAACGCACACATTCGTGTTGTGCTTGTGAACGTCGAGAGAAATATAGGCCATTCCTCAGGGTCTCCAGAAAAAATAGGGAGATCTCTAGAGATTGCTTGACGGGCGGCCAACTGTTTACCACTAAAGGGACACGGATCGAACATTTTATCCGGTCGAGGAGTCTCATGAGGCTGTCCTGTAGCTGGCTCTTGCTGTTGAGGGACATGCAATTGTCCTTGTTGGCCAGGAACTGGCGCCAGCGAATTGGAACAAGTACCAGTACGATGTTGCGGATTTAGCACTGCGGGTCCTAGTTGACCTCGGTGTTGTTGGCCTGGGAGGTACACCCCCCAAGGGTAGTGCCTGCGGATTTAAACCAGTAGAATTGTGGATTACGGGTCGCAGAATTCCTGATGGTGGCACTGGGTTCGATGGAGGTATTTTGAAGCCAGTAGAATTCAGCGGCGGATTGAATGGTTCTGGAGCACTGAGGCCTTGCTTTATTTCCTGGTGGTCGTTTGAGTCCTTGATCCAGTTACGAAGACGTGCTGAACCGACGCTGGAGGTCGAACTTGCTGCTCCTGCGATCTCTTCCAATAGCTCGTATTTCTTTTCTATATACGCACGGTTCATATTTCGCTCCTCTTCCAATTTCAGCAGTTGAAGCTTAAGCAATGACCTTGAGGACCTCCTCGAATCGCCCGAAGCAACAGTTGCTGTTTTCTTAGGTTTGATTACCGTTTTTTCGGCGACGGCCTCGGGAGATTTACTGAATTCATCTTGTTCCGGCAACGACGGAAGAACAGCTAGCTCTTTAGGTGCAGGACTTTTTGCGATGGTAACTATCTGCGGTTCGGTGTAAGTATTTGTATCTTTCGGTGATGGAGGTTCTTTTCCGGAAACGGAATCTTCACGCTGGACCCAGCTTGCTGATACGCATTTTGGACAACTCCAGGGATGTTTTTCCACTTCACTCGTAACACCAACACATTTGAAGTGATACCACTTATCACACGTATCACATTGAACCATTGCTTCGGTGTCCTGACCTCTGCAGGATTTACACGTTCGTCCCGGTATCGTTTTTTCAGCCGGCCCGAATGGCGCCTGCACATGAGTCGAATTCGTTCTTGTGACCCTCACCGTAATTCCAGCACCACTTTCAATTACTTCCTCACCTTTCGACTTTCCACTTTTTTTCGACATCTTTGAAATATTTTCCAGTAAACGAAAATTATAAAACTGTTGGCACGAACCAACGTGAATGTGTTTCCGAAATTATAACTCCGAATAAAACGCGAAGGCGTAGTTGGTAGATGAAGTTATAATTTTCCTGAGAAGGTAGTGAAAATACAATGTTAGGTTAAATAGGTTTAGGTGTATAATTTATATGCTTACGTTTAGTCCTCAACGTGTTTGTGTGTGCTAAAATCCAACTAATAGATGCATATCGTGGCTACAATCTGTATTATATACTTTTAGCTAATTAATAGTTCAATTATTCAAACAATAGAACGCTTACCGTAGAAGTCAATAGACGTTTTAAGATTGTAATTTCAACTTAGGTTAGGATTACGGTGTTCAGGAGTATAGGCTAGTTTAAGTATAGGTTTAATTAGTTATATTTAATATTTTAGATTTCAATTAATTACCTAGTGTGTAAGGCGTAGTTTATAAGAAATTCAACTGTACTATACTTCTATAACTAAACTCTAATTTAGACCTGCTTCTATGCTCGCTTCCTTTTGTATAGTACTTATTATCTACTGCCTATAAACGAGCATTCTACTCGCAGTTGTTGATAGCTATTGTTATCAGGTTCTTTTCAGCTCCAACAGTGTTCGTCAGGGATAAGGTGGCGACATTCAAGGTGCGCGTTGGCAGTGAGGGGTCTGCCAACAGGTAGTTTTTACTACAAGATTTCTTTCTGTGTAGCGATTTGAAATTGATTCACTGTTGTAGAACTCCTAGGTGCACCTTGCAGTCTATACCAATAATTTTTGCGCTTTTCGGTACCTTTCGAGGATAAATATGTACAATTAATAATATTGTTCATAAAGGCTCAAACGCAGTGATAACGGAAGCGGAACGGACCAATTTTGAGTGAATTACTATTAATTGTATTGTCTTTTGAAAAGCTTAGCATATGGAGTGAATTGTAAACCTATTTTAATGGCAATATGAATTTTTCATTTATTTGATTCATTAACAAAAAGATTTATGGTCGGAAATAGATGTTAATGTTATTTTATATTATTGTATTCTAATTATATGGTTATTTTTATCCGAGCACATATTTAGGGGCTGGATGGTTAAGAAGAAAATGGATATAGTTTTAGGTTCAGGAAGCTGATACATCGGTGCCAAGCTCAATGAATCACCCTTCAAAACATAACTCACAACGATCAACCCCTTGAATATTCTGTCAAAATTACACAGCGAATCAAAACAACAACAAAGTTTCTAGTACCGGAAAGCCCAAGAATGTATTGCAAGGTGCAAGATGCAAGGAGTGGGATTTGGGATTCTTAGGCTGTGTTCCAATTCACGAATTAATTTTATTTTTGATTAATCGATTCAAACCCCTTTATTGTTCGTCAACAAACTTTCGATAAGATGTCTGTCCTTATTAATTTGTGGTCTGTCAAAAATAAGTCAGCTCAAATAGCAGACTTAATCGATTATTTTTTATCTGTCAAGTTTGAGTGAAAATACAAATTAATTCACGAATTGGGACACAACTTTAAGCAGTGAGCAAACTTCAAATCACTGGTTGATTAACTTACCACCTGGATTGAGCTAAGAGATTAGCAGGCGATCTTCTATTCTGTAAGGTAAAATTTCGCTCCATTTGCAATTTAAAAATATAATGAATACTCCCAATTTGATCTCAAATTACTCCAATTATCAAACTATTGTTTGGGGCTATACTCAAGAAAATCCTTTTCCTATTCCGTTTCTTCTGCGAGGCCTTAACTAAATTTCAACAAATGTCTTGCAGTTTACACATCTAATTTAGAAATTGAGTAAAAAAAATTACCGTTTTTAAAGTAAAATAGAATTTGTACAGAATGATCTGTGAAATTTCTTCAATTTATTATGAAAACATTACTAAAATTTTGTATTTATTTACAGATGTACTTTGTTAACTAATGAACTGTCATTGAAAATCCGCTGTTCAGTAAATGCTTTATCGATTTTCAGTAAAACTATAATAAATACTGACGCAAAATTTGAAATTCCCAAAATCCAGACCTTGCAGCTATTATTTCGGAATCTTTGAACCCGATCTCTTCAAGTGCTTGAAAATACAGCTTATTTTTCACAGGATTATTTTATGAGAAAAATGATTATTTAAAAAAAACTCACCCACTATATGCGTTTAACTTATGAGCAGGAAAAAAAACAAAATTTTAAACTGATAACTAGAAATGAGAAGAAAATTCAGCGCCAACATTTGATTATGGAGAATCTGCTTTTGTAAACAAACACTTTGTCTGCTAATTTATCGAAATTAAAAAAAAAAATCCTTCTAATTGAATATATCAGCGGATAGCGATAAAGCTCCTCTTCCTTAAAGTGTGCTTAATTTGTATTTGTGACCTTTTGTTCAAGAGAAAATGACTACCAAAGTCATTGTTTACAAAAGCGGATTCGCCCTATTCTAATGTTGGCGCTGAATTAGTATTTTCCATTTAATTCCAGCTACCTTTATCGTTTATCTTGACCGATACGCATATTTCGTCTACAATGAGCAGACTTCTTTAGTGTCGTGTATTAATAACTCGACAGTCAATATAAGCAATAAAGGTAGTTGGAATTAAATGTAAAATACTAATATTTCTTCTCATTTCTAGTTACAGGTACTCAACTAAACAGCTCACACTTTCCAGGATTTAAACTGATGTTTTTATCGAAATTTGGTATTGATTGATTATGTATTTAATAATTTGTGGTAGCTATCGAGCTTAAAATTTTACAGTTTTTTACTGTAAATTTTACTGAATCTCCGTGTCACTTACTGAGTTTTTCATATTTTTGACAGTTGAGAACTGTTGACTCGTTCAATTGAGATCTGTTGACTAGTGAAGTGTTGAGCTGATTGAACTGCTTACTGAACACTCAGCTGTTTGAAATTCAGTAAAAAATTTACTGAGTTCAGTAAAAAAAAAAACTTGACGTGTAAGCTTCATTAGGATACTCCGCATTTTGGTAAGTAGACTGTATTTTACAGAACCATTGCTACACAGAGACAAATTTAATAGTCATTTTTTCCATTATTGGAGGTTAGGATGACTATTGCAGTATAGTGATTTTGAACAGAGTATGATCTACTATTAAATTCATGACCATAGACAATGTTAGCCTCCTAGCACGAGTTCAGATCGACGGTGATGAAATCGAGGTAGTAGACGAATTCCGTGTATCTGGGCTCATTGATGACCGCCGATAATGACGCCAGCAGAGAAATAAAAGGCGCATTATGGCTGGTAATCGTGCCTACTTTGGACCCTTCGAAGGACGCTAAAGATCGAACAAAGTTCGCCGAACCACTAAGTTGACCATCTACAAGACATTAATTAGACCGGTAGTTCTCTACGGCCACGAAACATGGACATTGCTAGTGGAGGACCAACGCGCCCTTGGAGTCTTTGCACGGAAGGTGCTGCGTACCATCTACGGTGGAGTGCAGATGGAAGACGGAACGTGGAGGAGGCGAATGAACCACGAATTGCACCAGTTGCTGGGAGAACCTCCCATCGTACACATTGCAAAAATCGGTCGACTGGCTGAAATTTTGACATCACTATAACTAATGTATACACCTCACTATCGGTGCAAAAACAAAGCCAAATATATTGATAATTGACAAAGTTACAGAAGGTTGAACAAGCGTATTTTGGAAGCAAAATTTTGCCCGGCTTTTTGTTTTGCGTACTGAGTGTACATTATTTCTAGTGAAAACTAGATGTATATTTGATGATATCAAGATACTCTATATCACGTAATATAAACAGTAGTGCGAACGTACTTTAAGATTGCATTATAATTATTTGCTACAAGAATTTAGTATGAATTTCATAAATCTATCTTAAGAAATATAATGATGTTGAAAAAATAAAAATATGGAGCAACCTGGATTCGAACCTTGAACATTGAGGTTTTGGGTCCAGTGACTTGCCCACTTGTCTATATCAACACTTGAAATCAGGAAAGCTTAAAGACATACAAGAACAACGTCGTGTGAAACAAAATCCATTTATAAGTCCAAGTTCCAAAGCATCATTCATAAGTTGAACCCGGTGCGTGCGCTGCTACGCTTGCAACTAAATGAAGGAAAATTTAATGTAACTGGCACTTTTATGGTTTTTTTCGGAATGAGTTTTTGTTTCTTGAATAAGCAGGGGTTCAAACTTCTATCGAAACATGCTTCTTACCCGAGAAATACACGTTTTGTGTTTAAGTATCCTGAATAATTCTCATTTTTGGTAGAAATTTGTGTTTCATTTGTATGGGAGCCCTCCCTTCCAGAGGGGATGGTTTCTCAAACCACCATACAATGATTGCCTTCAAAACCCCCACATGCCAGATTTGGTTCCATTTGCTTGATTAGTTCTCGAACCATCACACGGGGCTCTTCGATTATAATAAAAATTTGAATTTCATTTGTTTGAACCCCCTGCCCTTTTAAAAAGGGAAGGGGTCTTGAACCACTATAAGAACAATCTTGCCTTCAAAACCTCCCACATGCCAAATTTGATTCGATTTGCTTTCAAACTACAACAGAAACATTTCTTGCCTTCGAAAACCTCTACATGCCAAATTTGGTTCCATTAACCTGATAAGTTCTCGAGTTATTCAGAAATTTGTGTTTCATTTGTATGGAAACCTCCCTCCCGCCCCCTTCCAGATGGCGGATCTCCTCCAAAAACCCCCACATGCCAAATTGGGTTCCATATGCTTGATTAGTTCTCGAGTTATGCACAAATTTGTGTTTCATTTGTATGAGAGCTCCCCTTTTACAGAGGGCGGAGGGGTCTCGATTTACCTTAGAAACATTTCTTGCCTTCGAAAACCTCTACCTGCCAAATTTGGCTCCATTTACTTGATTAGCTCTCGAGTTATGTAGAAGCTTTTGTTTCATTTGTATGGAGCACCAGCCCCCAACACTAACAGAGAAGAGAGGAGGGACTCATCGAACTATCGTAGAAACATTTATTGTCTTTAACATCCCCGCATGCCAAATTTGGTTCCATTTGCTTTATTAGTTCTAGAGTTATGAAGAAATTACAGTTTCATTTGTATGACAGCACCCTCTTCTAGAGCAGGGAGGTGTCTCAAACCACCATAAAAACATTTTTCTCCTCCAGAAAACCCCACATGCCAAATTTGGTTCCATTTGCTTGATTAGTTCTTGAGATATGCAGAAACTTCTGTTTCATTTGTGCGAGAGCCTCCCTTTCTAGAGAGGAGGGGTCTCTGACTACCATAGAAACATTGCTTGCCTCCAAAAACTTCCGCATGCTAAATTTGGGTTCCTTTGCTTGATCAGTTCTCGAGTTATGCAGAAATTGTGTGCTTCACTTGTATGGGAGCCCCCTTTCCAGAGAAGGAGGGGTTTCAAACCATCATAAGAACCTTCCGGTGTCCAAGACGAATCCAACAAAGCAAAAAATCTTGCCAAACGTTCGTTAAAACCTTATGAAATGAGATGAAACCTTATGGAACCCATTTTTTCCCCTTTACAATTTCAAACAAACCTGTGGCGCCATCTGTTAGCTCTCATTGCTACTTGATATCTTCGAGGGAAACCATGTTTTTACACAGGCAAATGAGAGGAAGTTGGAACGTCTGCCTGCGGTATAAGCATGCGTGTAAGTATGGCTGAAACTCTCATATGAGCCTGTGCACGCTATAAAAAAATTACTTTTACTGTAGAGCCATGCTAAGGCGTCCTGTGAGAGTATGAGTGAGACAACATCAAAACATCGGCTCACAGTAAAAGTCAACAAAGACAAATCAATATAGCAAAGCGTGCACAGGCTGATGCAACATTGAGACCACCTGAGATATTAGAGTCACCTTGGTCGGTATAACGACAGAATTTTTCTCTCAGGAGTAGCCATC
>JASCZW010021152.1:0-11114 GCA_034211315.2 Aedes japonicus
ATCACCTTTATAAGAGTATTGGTTTATCAAACAGGTATTTTGGTATTTTAGAATTATTTATCTACTAAACCTCCACCTCCAACCACACAAACTTATTCGACCGCCTCCCCCCTTTTGAAAATTTATTTTTCCGTACAAATAAATCACTAGTCGAAAGCATTACTCTTTAATAGTTTCCATTGTTTTTACTAGACACATATCAAAATCTTTAACTCAGTTGATGCATTGTCTCCATTTTTTATACTGCAGGGATGAATATGCTACAATATAAAACATAATTTTCATTGATTTTATTTATAAACTTTCTCTTAAAACTTAATCAAATTCACAAGCAATTCTACTCATTTTCTACATTTAAATCAAGAGCAAAATCACCATCCAGCTGTTCAACATAATCCATTAATTCGTTTAGTGCATTGCCTTCAGTTTTGAAATGTTCAGAGCTGTCAAGATCATTGAATACTAAAAGTGACTTTACAACATCTGTATATTAAAGTGATATCTTCTTTCCAATTCTATTACCTAGATTTATTGAACTTATCAAAGGATAAGATGAGTTCATAGCTCGAATAAAGACGTCATGTAGATTATAAACTCGTGACCTTTTCCCAGCATGATGGGTACGAATTTTTTTTAGGAGTTTATGTTGGCACTCTGCTGCTTCTTCAGCTAGTATGTAGTAGATAGTAGGTAGATAGTAGTTTTTAGGAAAATAAATCTACCTGAGTAAAGTTGGTAGAAATTGTAAAATGGCACATGAACAGAAAATTTCCTTTAGAATATATAAACAAGGTTATCGTGAAAACATGAAAACTTTTTAGTCCAGTTGGGAAGATACAGTTTCTATATGGAATGATAATTTTCGGTCTGTTTTTACCCATTTTTAATAAAAATAATAATTAAGTGTGTACATTTTTTTAGACTTAATTTGACATTTGACAGTTCCACCTTTCAAGCAGTGTTTCATGTGTACGATATTTTTGGTTTATGCTTGCATAATCGGTTATCGAAAGTAACAAAAAAAAAATCGATTTTTTCAACTTTGGGCCAAAATGACGCTCATTCACAACTATCCGCAGCCAGAGATGGCATTTCGCACAAATGTCACACCGGTGCGCGAGATTTGTACCATCACAGAGGATACAACCATGACTCACCTCAGATGAAGCAAAGTGCTCTTTGACTCGGTGAAAAATAGACAGAGTGAAAGTGTGCGCCTGTGATGGGATTACCTGGAGTGAGTGAACCACACTCACTTTTAAACGATCGCGCTCACGTGCTCTCATCTGTCTTCGCCCACATGCTCTCGTCTGCGATCACTCCCATGTACACTGGGACGAGAACGCACCAGTGCTCTTTCTATGATTCGCTGGTGCAGGTGATAGTGAAAATTTCATCGGATTTGTAAGAAATGTCCAAAAAAAGGAAGCGGGAAGAATCATTCTTCTTTCTTCCTCTGCTATGTAGCACCAAAGCGAATTTGCAATCACTGCTATATATTAGTTGAGAGCTCTTCTTCTCACTCTAGAGCGATCGAGTGTAGTGTGAATAAAAACCACTTTTTTCCACTCACATGCGCTACCCTGCAAACACGGGGGTGAATATAAGCCAGAGAGAAGAGCTCTCGTTGAGGTAGGAAGAGTGTGTGGAAAATTTAAAATCTCTCTCTACCACACTGAGGATATGGACATCACTGTCCGCAGCTGAATTCTCATTTTGCAGATAGTATAGACCTCAAACTAAACTGCGGTGGTGGTCTCTTGTGACTGCTCAGCCCTGCTCGTTGGACATACTCCAGCTTTTTCAAAAATATTTTTTTTCAATAATTGCCCCTTTTTTACTAATTTTTATTACCCGTTTTACCTTTAAAACACACCATTTAGAAGCTTAGACAATTACCTTTTAAACAGGTGTATCAAATTCCAAAATTGAGCCATTATTGGCTGTGAAAATTCCATCAATTTGAAATGTATTTTTTCTACAATTTTCACAATTTTCCTAGGTCTGATGTCTGTGGCGTAAAGAGCTTTCATCACAGAGAGCTGACATTTTGGGAATCTAGGTTTGAATTATCTGGCTATCAAATGGTATACAAAACACGTATTACGATTTTTGGCCACCACTTTCCCCATAATGCGCTCTATTATCTGTGTTACAAAAGTTGAATGATCTTAAAAATGTATGATTTTTGAAAATATGCTCTAACTACAACAGCAATTATCAGAAAATATCAGACCATGAAGTGTCTTAAAATTACCATAACAAATATCGTTTTAACGTATCAACTACAAACTACTATTGAAATCTTGAACAATCATAAAAGTTTGCAAGATATAATCAGCAACTTTAAATGAATGAGTTTAGTCTTTTTCAAAAACTTGAAATAAAATGTTTGTTAAACTCTGATCAATCTGCAGAAAACTTAAAAAAAAAATACAAGAAAACAAATTTAAACATTTAGAATGTAACTGTTTTCAAAACGTTGATTCTGTTGATTGGTAACTTATAGAACTGAATTTTCTCGCTACGATCATGAAATTTGATGTATCAGTAAGGTGACAGCCAAAATTGACAAAAAAAATGATGCTCAAAAATGTTGTCTCCTCAAAAAAAGTCGCCATACTAAATTTGAGCTCATTCAGACTTCGTTGAGTCAACCTCCAAAGTTACAGAAAACCCAGAAAATCTCGAAAAAATTATGAAAATATTTTTGTCAGCCTACTTGTACGATAATCATCCATAGTGTAGTGTAAAATATACACTAAGGCTGTGTTACCAAAAATGTCATGAAAATAACCCAATCTGTAAAATGTTTTCCCATTTTTTAAAGTGATCCAATTATACCACAGACACCCTATTACCATAGCATTAAATTGGTGGTTATTGAATGTTCCTTAAAAATTTATGAATATTCTTCAAAACTGTAATCTCAAATTCTGCTCATTTCAAACCTTGAGAATCGAGATGTAATGTTGAGAACAGTATGTATAATAATCCAAAATAAGTTTCTGAAATTTCGTGAAAAAAAAGCGCAACAAATGTAGTGCTCAATCATCGTGAGAAACTTTGGGGCACGTAGTTGAGCATCATAAAAAAAGGAAACATAACGGCTCCGAACATTCCAAGCCTCAAACCTATTTAAGGATTATTCATTTAAACAAACAACATCAATCATATCATCAGACAATTCGGAATCCTTTCCGAATCCTATTTCAAAATTATTCCCTCACATCATCTGTCAATCGTTTCAAGCAGCACCCAATATTGACTTCCACGGAGCACCCCTCCCGGCATCGGGGATTATTTTACGTCAAAAACGATACCTTCATTCCACTCACATTCGCTTGTCTCCTTGTCACTTCGAGAAAGCAATATTGTCGCCCGTTGCGCAGATCAAGCTTCCAATACATCCCGATTCTTTTAATAGCCGATCGTTAAAAACAGTTCCAAACAGTCATAAAAATTTCACAAACATCCCAAATCCATTAAATTCGCGAAAAATTTTATCACCCGTCTTAGTCGTCGTCGCCCAACCTTCCGCTCCCCTCCTTCCCACCGGCTTCCGACTACCGCTGGAACAATAATAGCAATCGGAAGCTTAGCCGACACGGCAGCGAATATATCCTGCGGGGAGTGTAATCCTCTAATTGTCTTCCACCGCAATAAAAGTCAAATTTTCCGGGTGCTCGCTTCCCAGGAAATTCGGCGTGATTTATCGATCATCGGGATAAGTTCTGTTTTTCGCGTTCGAAATTTACATCCGACTTTATGGGCTTTCCTTCTCCGTCCGTCGTCCCCACAGCGTGGTCTTTGTGTGTCTACTCTGCACACGAGCACCCATAATCTGCCGGGGAAAAGTCCTTCGCAGTCTACTCTACTCTCGCACCAAGAAGTCCTTTTTTTTCCTCTGGTGCCCCAGGTTTATCCATTAATACTGCCGGTGCCGTGCTCCATTTTCTTCACCTTCAGCACCTTTTCCTCACTCTTCAGATGGAACGATTGACGACGTGACGCCCCCTTCCCCGAGGGGTGGCAAGCTATGTCGAACCGGGAGCAAAAATAATGAAAGCCTGGGTGCGATTTCGGTGCTTATCAACAGACTCTTCACAAATTTTGCGGGTGGGTCCGTCTAATTCTCCCACTCGGTGCCGTGTTCATCAGAGCTTCAATTCCGTTCTATTATTACAAATTTAATGTGCTTGGGGCGGCAGATTTTACAACCGAGATTTTGCAGACTACCACTTACCATGTTCATACCACATTCACGGAGGCTGGAAGGTTCATCATCGCAGTGACGGGTGAGGGGGATAAAGGCTCTAATCTTATTTCATGTAAATTTATGATCGATTTTTATTGCTGCCTATTGTGAACGGACGCCAGGCGTAATGGGTTTCACCTCGTACGTGTATATTAGGGTGCTTCATTTCGGCAAAGAAAAAGTGTTGAATTTCTCGTTGGCTTGAGTTACTTGAGAATATGAGTCGATGCGGAAATGGTAATGATTAAGATTTTCAAGCCAGGCAATGGATTTCAAGTTGATGGGAAAATTTGGGGAAATTGCATTGTGATATTGATGTTCTGAGTTTTATGTAAATTGCTATTGGTAATGCTGCCCAAAATCATTAAAAGGGGAGGTGAGTGCTTCTTTCGGATTAATGTTACATAAGGATTTCTGCTACCCGAGATCCCAGTTAAATGGTAGAGTTTCTTTTGAAGTAAAGTTTTTGGTTGATCAAGCCTGTTTTCTAACATTTTTGTTAGAAGCTTTTGACTCTGCCAAATAACTTGGGCTCCTTGCCATTAAGAACGTTTCTGTTTCCAATTCGTTGATCCTTCTGATTGGTAATTAAAAGTAGAGAATTTTCTCACTACGGTGTAGTAGTCATCCAAAGGCTTCGTTTTTGAAAATGTCTCGCATCTGGGATTTTTTTTAGTATCACACAGGTTTGGACGGAGCGGTCTCAGATTGGTTCGGGACCTTGTCAACACGTAGAGTTCATGAATATTTGAACAAAAAACATAATTAAAAGAAATCAGGGCTGCCAGTTTTCCTACAAAATTTTTAACAACGAAGGACGATTGCTTGGAAAAGCCGGAAACACATGTTCAAGATGATAACATTGAGAGGCAGATAACGATTCTACCAGATATAATTCCCAACCTTTGATTTTGATTCCTGACTCCAACAAACAACCACCCGTTTTGAACTGAAAAACCGAGTTGAAAAAGAATTTGAAGCGAATGAAGTAAATAGTCAAGCAACTGTTGATTGGTCCAATCCTTTTTGGTTTGTCGTGCCAACTAGAATGAATACCAACATTTGAAAAAGCCTATTTTGTTAACAAATACCCTAATAACTTTTGTTTTACATACGATAGAAACGTTTTAAGCTCACCAAAAGTTGTAACTTTTATTGTTCTTGAATCAATGCCAAGATAACTTTGCTGAAAAATTTGAAATAAAAAATGTACAGCAAACTAACTGATTTTTATGAGAACACCCTAAGCTACGCAGGAAAAAATGCTCTAATTCAGTCATATAAAAAAGTACAGAAAATATTGTACCATAAAAGCTGCTTGAAATTATTTATTCTACAACTTTTCTGAATAATGTATGCCTTTATTTCTGCAAATAAAAATAAGGACCACCCTTGTTTTCATTTACACCAAAAGAAGCTTCTTGTCATCAGAAGCAACATTGTGGAAAACAATTTTGCACCAAAACTTCCAACTAAGGCTGAAAATGTATCTTTCCAGCTATTCGCCTTCTAGACCACTGTGCACTGATTCTTCCTTTTGCTCCAATGTTGACATACATAAACTTGTATTCAGCATGCACCGAACAGTGTAAGCTGCTTTTAGTAGAAATAATCACTGATGCTCTTAGCAGTGTCTTTCCGTCTAACGCTCCAACACAATTGGAAAATTGCCAGTTTTCTTCAATATCACGTTAAGTTGGCAGCCACTTCTCTTATAAAAAAAAAACGTAATATTAATAAACCCGTCATTTGAATTTCATTCAAATTTTGCTGCACATGAATTAAACCAATCTCCCTGAACATCTCAGAAGAACTTCCCTAACCTTGACCCAAGAATTTCTCTAAAAAACTTCCCCGAAGATCTCTAAAGAACTTCCCCGTAGATCTCTGAAGAACTTTCCTGTAATTTTCTAATGAAATTCCCTTAAATTCTACTGGGGAACTTCTCTTAAATTCTCTGAATAACTTTCCTAAACTTTTCTGTAGAACTTCTCCGAGGTTCTCTGAAGAACTTCTCAAACGTTATCTGAAAAACTTCCCTGAAGTACTCTGAAGATCTTCCCTGAACTTCTCTTTTGAAGCACCATGAATTTCTCTAAAGAACTTGCATTGTCTTCTCGTATCCTGAATTTAAATGAAGAACATCCTTTATATTCCTTCAAGAACTTTCCCTAACTTCTTTGCAGAATTATCTAAAGTTCTCTGAAGAACTTCACCAAAATTTTCTGAAGAATTTTACCTAGGTTCTCTGAATAACATTTCCGAATTTTCTGCGAAAATTCACCGAACATCTCCGAATTTCTCCGAAGAACTTTTTCTGAATGTCCCTGTCATTTTTTGAAGAACTTCCCTGCAGTTCTTTTGAAAAACTTTCTTGTAGTTCTCTGGAAGAGCTTCCATGAACTTTCCTGAAGAATGTTTTCCCGAACTTATTTGAACAAATATTTGATATTCTCTGAAGAACTTCCTGAAGTTCTCTGAAGAACGATCCCAGAAATTATTTACAGAACTTAACAGGTTCTCTGTAGAACTTTCCTGAAGCTATCTGCAGAACTTCACCAGAAATTTTCTGAAGAACTTCCCAAAGGTTCTCTAAAGAACATCTCCTAAGTTCTCCGAAGAACTTTCCTGTACTTCATAAAGAACTTCTCTGACGTTCCTCTGAAGAACTTTCTTGTAATTCTTTGAAAAGCAGTCCTGAAATTCTTCTAATAAATTCCATTGAAACACTACCCTGAAATTATTTTCCTGAAATTGTCTGAAGAACTTGCCCAAACTTCTCTGAATAATTATCTGAAGTTCCTAATTTTCTTATGAAGAACTTCCTGGCGATGCTCTGAAAAACTTCCCTGTGATTCTCTTCTGTAGAACTTCACAGAACTACTGTATAGAACTTTAAGAATTTCTCAAAAGATTTCTTTGAACTTCTCTGAAGAACATTCCTGTATTTCTCTGAAGAACATCCCTGAACTTATTTAATGAAGTTCAACGAATTTTTCTGAAAAACTTGCATTAACTTCTCATAAGAACTTCCCTTAACAACTTCCAAGAAGTTCTCTTAAAAACTTCCCCGAAGATCTCTGAAGTATTTCCCTGAAGTTCTCTGAAGAATTTCCCTGAAATTCCTCTGGCGAAATTTCCTGTAATTCCACTGGAAAAATTCGCCGAAATTCTCTGAAGAACTTCCATTTCTCTGTAGAACATCTCCAAAGTTCTCTGAAGAACTTCCCAGAAGTTCTTTGAAGATCTTCCCTGAAGTACTCGGACGAACTTTGCTGAACTTCTCTAATGAAAGTCCACGAATTTCTTTAAAGAAATTGCATTAACTTCTCTGAAGAACTTCCCTGAACTTCTCTTAAGAATTTCCCTGAATTTCAATGAAGAATATCCCTAAAGTTCCTCTGAAGAACATTCCTGAAATTCCCTGAAGAATTTTCCCGAACTTCTCTGAAGAATTATCTGAAGTTCTCTGAAGAACATTCCCGAAGTTCTCGGCAGAACTTCGCTGAAGTTCTCTGAAGAACTTCACCTAACTTCTCTAGAAAACATCTCCGAATTTCTCTAGAGAACTTTCTCTGAACTTATAAAAAATATTCCTAAAATTCTGTGAAGAATTTCCATGCCGTTCCTTTGAAGAGCTTTCTTGTAGTTCTCTGAAGAACTTCCCTGAAATTTCTTTGAAGAACTTGAGGCTTTGAAATTGAAAGATACAAGTTGAAAACGAGCGGAGGTCTTTTGTATGGTAAAATACCAACATTAACATACTTCTCTGAATAATTTTCTGAATTTCTTTGAAGTACTTCCCTGAGATTCTCTGAAGAAATACTCCGAACTGCTCTGAAGATCTCTGAAATTTTCTGAAAGATTTCTCTGAAGTTCTCTGCAGAACTTCCTTGAACTGCCTTGCAGAACTTCACCACAGCTCTCGTCAGAACTTCACCGAAATTTTCTGAAGAAATCCACCTGAGTTCTCTGGAGAACATATCCGAATTTCTCTAAAGAACTTTCTCTGAACTTTAAAAAAAAATGTTCACGAAACTCTGTGAAGAACTTCCCTGCAGTTCCTCTGAAGAACTTTCTTGTAGTTCTCTGAAGAACTTTCCTGAAATTTCCTAAAGAATTTTCCCGAACTTATCTGAAAAATTATTTGAAATTCTCTGAAGAACTTCCCTGAAATTCTCTGAAGAACGTTCAAGAAATTCTCTACAGAACAGAGTTTTCCGTAGAACTTCCTTGAAGTTATCTGAAGAACTTCACCAAATTTCTCTAAAGAACATCTCCGAAGTTCTCTGAAGAACTTTCCTGTACTTCTATAAAGAACTTTTTTTGACGTTCCTCTGAAGAAATTTCCTGTAATTCTTTGAAGAGCTGACTTGAAATTCTTCTAAATAAATTCCATTGGAAACCTTCCCTGAAATTGTCTAAAGAACTTGCCCAAACTTCTCGGAATAAATTTTCATGAATAAAAATTATCTGAAGTTCTCTGAAGAACTTCATTGATTTTCCCTGAAGAAATTCCTTGAATTTCTGCGAAGAACATCCCTGACGTTACTCTGAAAAACTTCCCTTTAGTTCTCTGAAGAACTGCCCTGGAAATTCCTCTGAAGAAATTTGCATTGGAGAACTTCCTAGAAATTACTTTTAGAAATTTAGAACTAGAAGTTCTAAAACTTTCATACTTCTATGGAAGAGCTATCTGAATTTCTCTGAAGAACTGTCCTGAACTACTCTGAAGAAATACCCCAAACTTTTTGGAGTAATTATCTAAATTTCTCTGAAGAACTTCTATGAATTTCTCTAAAGAACATCCCTAAAATTCCTCTCAAGAACTTTCCTTAAATTCCATGAAAAATTTTCCCGAACTTCTCTGAAGAATTATCAGAAGTTTTCTGAAGAACTTTCCCGAAGTTCTCGGTAGAGGTTCACCGAAATTCTCAGCAGAACTTCACCAAAGATCTCGGCAGAACTTCACCGAAGTTCTCTGAAGAACTTCACGTAAGTTCTCTGGAGAACATTTCCGAATTTCTCTAAAGAACTTTCTCTGAACTTCTTTATAAATTGTCCCTGAAATTCTGTAAAGAATTTCCCTGCAGTTTATCTGAAGAACTTCCTTGTAGTTCTATGAAGAACTTCCCTGAAATTTGTTTGAAGAACTTTTTTGAAATTTCCTGAAGAATTATGCCTAACTTGTCTGAAAAATGTATCTGAAAATCTCTCGAGAACTTCCCTGAAGTTCTCTGTAGAACAGTTTTTTACAGTACTTAACGGTAGTTCTCTGTGGGAACTTCCCTGAAGTTATCTGCAGAACATTACCGAAGTTTACTGAAGAACTTCCCTAAAATTCTCTGACGAACATCTCCGGAAGTTTCTGCAGAACTCTTCTAAACTCCTATAAAAAACTTTCCTGACGTTCCTCTGAAGAACTTCCTGTAGTTCTCTGACAAGATGCCCTAAAATTCCTCTGAAGTAATTCCATGGGAAAAACTTTCCTGAAATTGTCTGAAGAACTTTAACGTGATGAAATTTGTCAGTAGCAGATAACTTCCCATCTACCTGAGAAGCTCTAGTGGAAAGCAATTTATTGCTTGAACGGATAGAAAAGGAACAGAATGTATTAATAGTTCTGTATAGCGTAATAGCAGGTTTTAAAATTGAAAGATACAAGTTGAAAACGAGCGGAGGGCTTTTGAACGGTAGTATACCAACTTTATCATACTTCTCTGAATAATTATTTGAATTTATTTGAAGAACTTTCCTGAACCTATCTGAAGAAATACTCCGAACTGCATTGAAGTCCTCTGAAGTTCTCTGAAAGACTTCTCTAAAGAACTTCCCTGAACTTTCCTAATGAAGTTCAACGAAGTTCTCTCGCATTAACTTCTGTGAAGAACTTCCTTGACCTTCTCTAAAGAACTTCCCCGAATTTCTCTAAAAGAACTTCCATTAACTTCTCCGAAGAACTACCCTGAACTTCTCTGAAAAATTTCCCTGAAATAGCAATTAGGATTTTCGTAACCAAAAACCTTCAAGCCTCAATTTACAACCATCTACGATTTTGTCCAGGCTCAGCGAGTTTTTCGTTTTATATACCTTTTCAATATGATTGTTCATTGTTCAATCTCTGACAATCAAGATTTATCAATTTGAAATAGCAAGGTAAAATTGCGAGGGACAGATAATAGATAGAAAAAAAATACAAAAATACATGAAATAAGGCAGAAAGTTTTCGCATTCAGAAACGGCAAGTTAATAGCCTGGAGGAGGATTCGGTCAGCTCTACAGCCCTCCCAGTTTCATATCTCCCACCTCCATGACCCATATAATCACGAAAGACTGCCACCTGGTTCACGTAGCCTGACTAGTGTTATCAAGTTGAGCAATGTTGGCAAATGGCATCCGTCTCAAATACAACGCTCCAGTCTTCAGCAAGGTTGTTCAATAGGTCAATACCTTTTGTTTTATGCTCAGTACACAGCAAAAAAATATTTAATATTCACCAATTCTAAAGTATTAAAAATAAATGTAATCTAGGACATACGATGCACAATAACATCCACTTCGTGTATACATCGGTCTTCAAATTACATCAGGAAAACATTATTAGTTGCATTAATTTAATAATCACATATTAAACGATTACACGAAAACCAATGCACATAAATAACTCCGCAAAAATGTTATACATGTATAACAAGATTTTGATGCTTTATCGCATTTCGATTTTATATAAAATTAAATCTCGCAACACTGCAAACTTGTTCATTTTTTTAGCAAATTTGTTTGATTCAGTTCCAAACTGGATCGGGTACAGAGAATGCCATTATGCCAGATTTATCTGGCACTGACGAACTTTTAT
>JASCZW010021153.1:0-11118 GCA_034211315.2 Aedes japonicus
CAGGGTGTTGAAAAAATAGTTTGTTAACTTCTATTATTTTTTTGTGTCAAATGAATTCAAAAAGGCGTCCACGTTCTTCAAGCAGAGAGCGAGTAATGGCGCTATAACCATATGGGGCGAGGACTATAGTTAAAGCTTAGGTCCCAACCATTTGAAGAGAAATGGAGCATCACTTAACCTTCTTAGACTAGATGCTCCCATCGATCATTTTAAAAGAAATTTTTGTTCTGTACACCAAACAGGATATTCTGTTTAACTATTTTCTCCGACTATTCATTTCGCTTTTCCTTTCATATCTACTGAAGGCTACGTGAGTTTCCCGTATCTTAGATAGATACAAAATTCTTTCCATCTCCAAGGGGTGGACGTGGCCGGATGAGCGACTGAGGAGTGTCTTCGTGGAGATTATTGCGTGAAGAAACGTATCGTTTCTTGGTTTCGTTTCATGGTGCATGCAATGTCTTCAACGAATTAATCCTCATCGTAGCTCCATCTACGAGGTGTGCAAACGTCAATGATAATGCTAATGATTTCAAAAAGACGTCCACCGGATCAATGTTTAGAAAAATATGACGCATATTTTTGTTGTATTTGGAAATAATGCATCAGGGGATTTTTTTATCGTACAGATTGGGCCGAAGTGTCGCAGATTGTTACGAAACTTTGTCCACGCGTCGGGTTCAATATTAAAAATTCAGGGTTGCCAGTTTTTCTGACAAACACCAATTGAAGTTTTTCAATTTTCCCGAAAATCACTGACTTCGGATCGTCTCGAGTTATGATTTTTTGAAGTTCGTGGTGTTCTGGAAAATCGAAAAACTTCAATTGGCGTTTTCCAGGACAACTATATTTATGAGCCTTACGCGTGGAAAAAGTTTCGTAATAATCTGAGACCCTTTGGCCCAAACCTGTGCGACAATAAAAAAAATCCCCATCATACAAAACCTAGCTGTGATTTTATGTCTTAAACGATGGGCACAGGGATGATGTATGCATGTTTTTTTTACGAATTCATTTATTTGTACAGGCTCAATCGAATCAACTTTACAGAGCCAAGTTTTCATGTTTATATACATCAGTTATCTTAGAACTTGTATGCATGTTATCTGACATGTATTGGGTTCATCCTTTGAATTTTAAGTTATACTCAAATCCATCGTGAATGTGCGTCATAATTTCGTCAACACTTTATTTGAAGACTATTTGTTCGTAAGAATCTAGACAAAATTCAGCAGAGATACTCTAAACTACTTTTTCTACAAACCAACCTATGACTGCAAACGTCTATCTTGCTTCCCTCAAACGTTAAGAACAGGGCCACCCTAGCGGCGAAGTTTTGAATTCAAACGATCAACGTTGTATAAAACACCATGTTACCGAAAGGAAGCCCCAAAGAGTAAATAATTTCGCTGTAAAAAAAGCTTTTCCGATCACTGTGCGGTAAGGTGTGGTTACCCCTAACCTCAATGGGTCAGGTTTAAATTCCAGTCGGCGTCGATGCGATTTTCTAAGACTACACATTTTTTATCACGTTAAGTCGTTGATCCCGACCTATCGGTGGAAGGGTATGTAGGGTCCAGGTCACCTGTTTGGCGAGAGGAACCAGCCTCAAAACCCAATTTTCACTAGACTATCTTTTAGGGATTTGATGATGTAGAAGGAGATGTTCGCCATGATGTTCACCATGAACATCGCCTCCAACATCATAATCGTTACTTCACGTACGGAGAATACAAACATAACAATTATAGGATTTGATGGGTTTGAACTTCATTTAATTACTTCCAGTATTTTCAAACTTCTCCTCAACCTGATGGATTATCTGTCTCAATGTTCTTAAATATGTGTTAGAGGATTTTGAATTCGTTCAGACAGTCCTCATAATTGATTTGATGGGTCCCATGTTGTCCCAATCTTCTATATATCCCAATCTAACTACTTTTTTCAATAACCTGAATGGTTTTATGAAGAATTTCGACGAGTCGGGAGTTTTGTTTGAGTATCTTAATTTTTATGCTGACTTCTTTAAACTGTATATTAGGATGGTCATGAAAACTATATTTTTGAATTAAAAAAAAACAACGAACTAAAATAAAATATTAGGTCGAATGCCTTCTGGTTGAACGCCATTTGGCCATAAGCCATTAGGCCGAACTTCAATAAGGCTGAATACAACTAAGCCGAATGAGTCATTTGGCCGAATGCCAGTAGGCCGAATGAGTGTACTATAGTGCAGTTTTTTACTTCTTCTTGTTTGAACTCGCAACCCGGCTCTCGTGAAAGCTTATTGCTTGCTCTCAACTTTGTATTCTAAATGCACTTTCACATTTATTAATTGATAGCTTTCGACCTTTCGAACCCCTGGTACTATTTTTTCGTGAGTATGATTGTGTGTATGAAGTACAATCATACTCTATGCCCAGGGAGTCGAGATTTTTTTCCTTAACGAAACATTCCTAGACCAGACCGGGAATGGAACCCAGTGGCCTCCAGCATAGTATTGCTTTGTAGCTGCGCCTTTACCGACTGAGCTAAGGGAGGACCTCTTAAAGTGCATTGACTTATTCTCCTTAAAAATTCAGCAATAGTGAGTCTTATCTTCCGTTTTTCAACACAGGAGAAGAGAGCTGCAATAATATCCTGAACTGTAACAAAACTACGTAGAATTTGTAAAACAAATCTTTTCGACACCAACGCGCCACCCAGGTGCAAAGTGTCTTATATAAACAAACAAACAAATCAAGCGTTTTTTCATTAGGGCGAATCCAACATTGAGAGACTCGCTTTGATTACTTTCTCTTTCGTTCATGTTCCAATCACCTTTACGTTTTTCATTCTACTTTTTGTAGAGTATGCTAGCCAGCACTGTTGTGTTTCGATCTGTACTAAAGAATCCCTCGAAAGCTTTAAAATGGCGTTGTAGTGAATGAAACAGAGTGAACAAGGAGAGAATCTCTCAATGTTAAATTCGCCCTAATGAAAAAAAAAAAACCCCGAGAAATAACAATCAGTATGAGTTGTAGATATTGGTAGCATACTTTTGACAGTATGCATGTCATGAAATAATGTCAATGACATATTCGTTGCTTTCCAAGATATTTTGAAGTTCAGATCTTTGAAATTTGCAGACCAGTGATGGCTGCAGTTGCCTGGAAAAAAAATCTACGAGTTCGTACGGTTCAAGTGACCCTTCTAACAACATCGAATGGTTCAAATGAGATATTTAATGCTTTCCTTCCCATAGTTTCAGCTAACATGGCTAACAGGTTATATGGAGCTAAGATTAAGATGATCAAATGCCATCGTCAAATGAAGTTGCCAAACGATTGCCTCAAAAGTCTTTATGAGTCAGTTTAAGATAGCATATTGACAAAATAAATGGCATAAAATAAAATCAGTGAGCCATTTGGGGCTCTTCAAAGTTCTCTGGACTACAGCTATTGAAGGTCTACAGGCGTTAAAAGATCGAGAAGGTCAAGGATTTCTTTTGAAAACATGCTTATTAGAGGATAATACACCCAAAAACAGCCAAATTGATTGTTACCTTTTTGGGCATGCTAATCGTGAGTTCGTTCCTGATTTTAAACCTCAATAAACTTTTCCAAAACAATTGAAAGTTTACCTAAAATCCATACGTTTCTTTTCATTTTGTATACTTTATAATATATTCATTTTCTACGTCATGTGGAAACTTATTATTAAGTTTGACAGAAGTTACTATAAATATAGAAATACATATAAAACTGACAAGAGAGGTCCATGTAGGGGTGGTGATACAATTTACGTCAAAATGGTCGACTCACCGAAACAAATTCACGGTGTCATGATAGGGAAAACTTCTACCTATCAATCCATATGATAAAAAAAACTAAACGATGTCCGTATGTAACTGTATGGTGTCAAGATTTTCAATTTATTCGTCTTAACCCCTGGTCGGTTCATAAAAACAATAACAAGTAATAATTGACGAAATGTGAGAAAATCCAATTGCAACTCCGCAGTATCACACTCCCAAGTTGATATTCCAGGCAGAGCATATGGGAAATGTTGAAAATTACATTAAATTTCATTTGATTTCTAAAACAGTTATCCTTTTTTGAAAATGAACACTACTGTTTCTAGCAAGATCTAAACACCATCCCAATAAAGCGTAATAGAACCAAAGCGTAATAGAACCAAGGAGATTTTCATCTTCCATCGCACCTCAACACTTGTTTGGGTAATTTTAGTGACTTCCCAAGCAGGACATAATCACCAAAACTGGTTTCAATAACTTGATTGTGACTTAATTGAGTCACAAAGCAGTCATTCCAACTGATTTGTTACAAGTGTGCCCCGGGTTATCCCGGGCAGAGTTTTGAACTCGTGACTTTGGCTCGAGATGTATAGATGTTAACCACTATCATCGATACGCTGGGGTTACCCCAGCAATGAAATTTTTTCGAGATATCCGACTAAACCAATGGAATTTGATTCTTCTTTTTGGAGACGCTGGAAAGCTCCAAGCAATATCTGTCCGTGCTAAATATTCAGAAAATTTGGAAAAATTTTGCTCAGACACCCTGAAAGTGGCTTTGAGTGTCAAATCGAATGCAAACTTTAAGATGAAGCTAGTTCTGAAGTTTCCCTACGAAATTGTAAATTAGCCCAGTTTAAACCAAATGAGATTATAGGTAAACTCTTCAGAAATTGGCTGAATAATTTTGAAATTACCTTCAGGAGGAAGTAAAAATCACCTCCGGAGAAAGACAGAGTATTCCTAAAGGGGAAGTTACGTGACTCTATTGAAAAGAATCTCTGAAGGTATGTGGAAAAGAATCGACGGGCCCATAATGTAGGCTTTCAGGTTAATTACTTCAGGAAAATCATGATATCTTGGAACATATATTCGGAAAGAAGTTTTGAGGTGCTCAAATAATTTATGAGTGACCATCGGGACAGTTATTTAGACAAAATTCAATGTTGGTAACATTAGAATGCAGACTTTAAGCAATGCAAATTTTTAGCTTGTGTTTAGACAACTTAACCTAAATTATTCCGGATATTTCCTGATATTTTGTAGGTAAATTAAATTAAATGTAATTCGATTGTTTCGTTGTTTTCCTAAATATTATGCTGTTCAACTCGGAATTATAATGTCCACTAGATGAGAAGAACGAGTTCTTATGGAGGGACGAAAACTGAGAAATCAGGGGATGCCGGACGCATATCAAGTAAGTTTCAGAAGGTTTTGAGAATATCAGATTAAATCGAAAGAACTTTTAGGAGATAATTAAAAGTTGCAATACTCGGAATGCAATCACCCACATGCAATATTGAAGTTTCACTAACTTCTCCAGGTACGTCCAGACATAAGTTCAATAGAATTTGACAATGATTCTTCATTAGGGCCTGACTGAAAATCGTAAACAAGGGCTTCTTTGGTAAATTTCCTGTAATACAAATTCTACCCATGTAAGCTTCCAATTCTACCGAACAGAAGGACTCTTCGAAATGGCTGTGGTGGATTCATGAGGCAAGTTTCCAAGGTCGACAAATTCAATTAAGAAGCCATTGTTTACGTTTTTTAGTTAGGCTCTAATGAAAAATCTTTGAATCCTAGAGGGGTTGAGCTGTTTAGTGGAATACCTGTAACTAGAAATTAAAAGAAAAATTAGTATTTTCAATTTAATTCCAACTACCTTTGCTTATCTTGACAGATACTCGTACTTATAACTCGACTTAAATGAACAATCTTTGTCGAATTTCAGGTTTTTCAGTTTTCATTTAAGCTGCGTTATTCTGGAAAGCTTCATCATAACATCGGCCCGTATGCTAAACATTTGATTGTTGACCCTCTATCAAGCGATAATTTGACCTTTGGTGAGTTCGTTCCATTTTCGGCGACTTATTTATCTTCTCCTTCATCGCTGAAAATAGTTTTACTTCCGAGCTCTTCTATTATAGTAAGAACGTCAGCACAATTTCAACAAAGTTATGCCGCATCTAGAATAGAATTGGATAAAGATTGTCTGCCGAGGATCTGTCATATGTTCAGTAAAGCTAAAAATCAAACAGCAAGTTTTGATGGAACATATCGGAATATTAATACTTCCTTAAATGAAAAAAAAACAAGCATTGGATCTCTTTAAGTTGCCGACACAATCGTACGGATTCAAATCTTGACCTTCCCCGGAATTATTCCAATCGCAAGCTCATTCGTAAACCCGAATCGATAACAATCCGATAAAGACCGGCCAAATGGCTTTAATCGCCTTTTAAACCTTTTATTCGACACTCCTTGCTTGACTTGGCAGCAACCGGGGGTAAAAAATACGAAAAACAATTGCAAATCGATTTTCGCCCCGGAAGAGTGCAAGCCATGCCAAATCTCAAGAAAAGCGAGAACTAAATGCGACAATAATAAAAGTAGAATGAACATTAGATACAACAGCCATGTAGCGGAACATTCCGGAGCAAGGACGACAATTTAGAGGAAAATCTGGGAAGCATTGAAATACTGGAACAAGAAAGAAAAAAAAACAATGGGAAAAACGTGTTCTCTGCGAACAAAGCGAGCCGGTTTGAACCGAGCAAAATAATAACAAGGCAGATAGAGACAGAAATATACGGCGTCCTTCTGCTGCTGCTGTTGTTGTACAAAGTCTTTGGTGCATCAGGAGAGATGGTAGGAGACGGGAGGTTTAAATTCAAAGAGGAAAAAAACAAGAAAAGCACATGAAATAAAGAAGAACAACATTCGTCATGCTTTTTTCTCGAGCATAAAATCAAATTACATTTCCCTACACTTCGGTGCAAGAAAGTATGAAACTCGACAGGATCTTCCGGTAGAAGGAAAGACGCACACACGTACACATACGAATGCATCTCCATCGAATCGTAACATGTGTGTGAGGAAGGGGATGCGCAAGCACACGTACAAACAGCCATGCATCTCCATTTGTGAGCTAACGATGTTGGTTTACAATTTCTGCAACTGCAATCGAACTTTCTGTTGCAAGTGGCGTGGGTTGGCAGCAGGCGATCCGAAATGTCACAGCAGGCGGGCAAAAACATTTACATTGACGACGGAGACGACACATGAGCGCAAATTGGAAGCCAGTTGGTGCGTAGTGACAGATTTGTTGTGTTTTTTTTTCTTTTTCATTTCATCGATGGAAATATGGTTTTCCGCTCCGACAACTTTCATCAATTTTCATATAGCGAGCGGGGGATGCATTGATGCAACAGGCACACAACATTCATTAACTCGACATTCTGTGCGCTGGAATAATTTGCATGGCAATGAGTTGTGGGGCAGGGGAAGAGGCGATTGCTACGATTGGAAAATAACCGGAAAAGTATGTTACGATAAGCAATTCTGAGGGAAAGCGGGAAGTGCAGTTCTCTGAAGGGAGTTTTGATTGGATACGTTTGAAAGTGTAATGCTTTTCGAGCGAACAAAAGCGGATGCTGCGATCGGGGAAATTATTGTAATTCGGTTTATATTTCATTTATGAAATGTGAATGTCTGCCCGAGCAGGAGAACATATGAATACCTAATTTTGATGTTGATAACTGGCTGTGGTATTTAAGAGCACAACATAAGAGGTATAATACCTAAGAATTGCAAGAAAAATAACTCTCGAATAACAAAACTTGTTATTTCGGATACCTGGGAATATCTGAGAGGTACTGTTTTGGTATTGCAGTACCTCAATTTGGTATTCGCATAACATTGTGAGAACTTTTTAATGGTATTATCAAATTTCAATTCTCGAATATCAAATCCCTCCGTCACTGATTCCAAGGCAAAATTGCTTTGTCTCTAAACAAGGGTTCTTTTAGTATTCCGAGGAGAGATTCTAACAAGTCTTTATGACTCGATTCTCAAGGCGAAATATGGTCTTATTATTTGTCAAGTCTTTTTCCATAAAAGGGAAATTTACCTGCTTTTCATGCGGTATTCAGCCTTTTTACAGATTAAATTTCTGTCGAAATCTCAAGGACAGATTTAGCCGAATTCAGGGAAAGATTCTATATGTTTGCTTTCAAAACCTCCACCCTGAATATGGTTTAGTTCAGTTCAGTTTGAATTCAACTTCCACGGGGTAAGGGTTTGTTTGAGTTCAACGTCCAAGAATTGAATGGTATGCAATAAGTTCAACAAATCTCTGAGAGAGCATTATGCCTAATAGAAATCATTATTAAATTCAGATAATTCGGATTTCTGGAGGATTGACCAGAATTTACAAATGTTTCTCAACCATTGATGTAAGAAAGTTCATTTAATTTTTTATATATAGGTTATGATCATCTTTCAGACTTTTCTAGACTCCAATAGCAAGGCGAAGTGTGGTCGTATTATTTAACAAATCTGATAGAAGCATCTTATTTCACAAAGAGATCCTTACGAATCTCATAGGTGAAAGTTTACCTGCTTATCAGATAGTATTCAGTCGGTTTCGGATAAATTTCTGTGGAAGATTTAGAGAATGTTCTTTTTGATCTCAAGAACAGGTTTATTCAGGACAAGATTCCACATATTTGCTTTCAAGACTTTCACCCTAAATATGGTCCACTTCTCAGTTTGAATTCAACTTCCACGGGGTAAGGGTTTGTTTGAATTAAACTTCCAAGAATTGAGTGGTATGGAAAAAGTTCAACATTTTAGACTAAAAATATGGTCGAAATATGGTCGTTATTCATCAAATCTGATCATATTCCATAATCTCGAATCTCCGGGAAGAAATTAGATGAACTCCTAGGTTGAAGTTTACCTGCTTTTCAGGAGGTATTCAGTCGGTTTTGAGTAAACTTATGTCGTAGAATTTCCGATCTCAAGAACAGATTTAATTTTATTCGGGTAAGATTCTACATATTTGCTTTTAAAATCTTGACCCTTAATATGGTCCAGTTCTCAGTTTGAATTCAACGTCCACGAAAGGATTGGGTTGTATGCAATAAATCCAACAAATGCCTAGGAGAGCACTAACTATTTGAGAACTAAGATCCAATATTGTAAGATTTAGATGCCGAATAGAAATCATTTTAAAATTCACATATTCCAGATTTCTGGAGGATTGACCAGAATTTCCAAAAACTATCAATCAGGATGTCAGTTAAAATCATCTATAGAAAGTCATTTTTTGAGAAATAGGTCGTGACGGCATTTGTACATGTAGTGTATTTTGAAGGGCATCTTTAGACCCTTCTAAAATCGAATCTCCAGGCAAAATATGATCTCCAACTATTTGTACAGCCTGAAGAACGCATCTTATTTCAAAAAATGATCCTTGCGAATCTCTTGGGAAGCAGTAAAAGAAATTTCTAGATGGAAGTTTACCTGATCTTCAGGCGGTATTCAGTGGTAGATTTCTGTCCACATCTTAGATAAGATTCTTTCTGATCTCATGAACAGATTCAATTTTAATCAGACAAAATTCTATATATTTGCTTTCAAAACCTTCATTCTGAATATGATCCAGTTCTTAGTTTGTTTTCAACTTCCACGAAAGGATTGAATGGTATGCAATAAGTTCAACAATCCCTAGGAGAACATTAACTATTTGGAATCTGAGGTCCAATATTGTCAGATTTAGATGCCGAATAGAAATCATTCTAAGATTCACATATTCCAGATTTCTGGAGAATCGACCAGAATCATGACACACACATGACTCACTCAGGATGTCAGTTGAAATCAACTGTAGAAAGTCATTTTTTGAGAAATATGTCGTGACGGCACTAGCATATCTAGTGCATTTTGAAGGAAGGGTATTCTCAAGACTCTTAACCAAATTTCAAGACGAAATATGGCCTCTAGTTATTTGTACAGGCTGAAGAAAGCATCTAATTTCAAAAAATGATCCATGAGAATCATTTGGAAAGATCTAATGAAATTTATAGATTCAGTGGTAAATTTCTGTTCACGTCTTAGAGGAGATTCTTTCCTATTTTAAGACAGATTTAACCGAATTCAGGGCAAAATTCTATACATATATTTTCAAAACTTTCACGCAAAATGAGATCCAGTGCGAAGTTTAAATTCAACTTTCAAGGAAAAATGATGTTGTTTGTAATAATTTCTACGAATCTCTAGGAGAAAATTAATTGAGATCGAAAATTGTTAGACTTAGAAGCCGAACAGAATTTATTTTAAAATTTCGACATTCCGGATTTCTGGAGGATTGACCAGAATTTCTAAAAATTTCATAATTATCAATCCCGATGTTAGTGCAAATCAACTGAAGAAAGCCATTTTTGAGAAAAAGGTCGTTGCAGCTTACCTTATTACCTCATTACCTTACCTAAAAATATATGATTTAATTGTTTGTCAACTCTGAAGGTATCATCTTGTTCAAAATAAGATCGTTACAAATTTCTGGAAAGAAGTAAATAAAAGGAATTCGTAAGTGTAATTTTTCCTCGTTTTAGGCGACAATCCGACAATTCACCAGAGTTAATTGCAGTCGACATCGTAGAAGAGACGCTTTTCGATCTCAAGACCAGATTTAATCGAATTCAGGGCAAAATTCTAAGCATATATTTTCAAAAATATTAAAACGAAATGTGATCCAGTACGCAGTTTAAATTCATCGTCTTGCATGCAATAATTTATACATATCTCGAGGAGAGAATTAACTGTTAGGGAAATTGAGATTGAAGATTTTAGAACTTAGATGCCTAACAGAAATCATTTTAAAATTTCGACATTCCGGATTTCTGGTGGATTGACCAGATTATGCTTAATTTTTCGTAACTCTAAATTAGGTCAAATTAATTGAAGAAACGTTTCTTTAACACTCGAATCTCACGGCGTAATATGGTCTAATTGTTTGTCAAGCTTGAAGGTATCATCTAATTTCAAAAAGAGATCCTTACAAATTTCAGGAAAGAAGTAAGAAAATAGAATTCCTACGTGGAATTTCTCATCATCTTTGGCAACAATCAGACTATTTTCCGAGGTTAATTTCTGTCTACATCTTAGAGAACCGTTTCCGATCTCAAGAACAGATTTAACCGAATTCAGGGCAAAGTTCTATGCATATATTTTCAATCAATTGGAACGAAATATGGTCCAGTTCTCAGTTTGATTTCAACTTTCAAGGAAGAAGTGGCTTGTAGGCAAACATTTCC
>JASCZW010021154.1:0-11117 GCA_034211315.2 Aedes japonicus
CTCTTCACACATAAGGCCGTTCCCAACGCTGTTCTACTTTGTATGGGCTGTTTTAGTTTACAACTAGAACTGAAACAAGCCATTCCCAATGATGTGTTGCAGTTCTACTTTTCGAGCATATTTTTGCAATAGATTTACAACTGCTCGACAGCTCTGTTTTATTTTCAACGCGATTTGAAACACGGATGCAACATTGCACAGTGGGAAAAAAAAAGTGCCCGAAACGCGAAAGAATTCTTTATCTCAGCTCGGAGTGGAACGATTTCTGTAAATGATACCTTTGCTTGAAGGAAAATGTCTAAGAAATCGAATGGACGTAGTCTCATTGGCCGCACGGAACTGCTTGGGGAACAAATGAGCTAATTTTACCCTTGTTCCCCTATTATTTCCTTGTTGTTGAGATATTTCTTTGCTCGGTGCGACTCAAGATCAACAAAATGATATTAGTTCTATGTAAAATTTACAGGAAAATTGATTGAAAAAGTTTTTGTTTTCCGCACGGCTCTGTGAATGAAGAAATGGCTGATTTTACCTTGATTCCCCTAATATTTTCATGTTTTTCACAACTTTCTTTGCTCAGTGTGACTCAGGATCAACAAAATAATGCTAGTTCTTTGAACCATTTTTTGGGGAATCGATTGAAGTTGGTTACATCTACCACACGGCTCTGTGAACGTAAATGTGGCTGATTTTACCCTGATTCCCCTAATAGTTTTGTGTTTATCATAAATTTCTTTGGTCGGAGTTACTCAAGATCAACAAATTAAGGCTAGTCCTTCGAAAAATTTGCTGAGGAATCGCTTTAAATTATTTTCGTTCACCGCATAGCTCTTTGAACGAAGATATGGTTGATTTTACCCCGATTTCCCTAATATTGTTGTGTTATTTAGAGATTGCTTTGTTCCGTGTGACTCAAGAACAACAAAATAAGGCTAGTCCTAGGTAAAATTGCCTAGAAAATCGATTGGAGTTGGTTTCATTAACTGCACGGCTTTGTGAACGAAGATATGGCTGATTTTACCCTTATTCCCCTAATATTGTTGTGTTTTTCAGAAATTTCTTTACTCGATGTGATTAAAGAACAAAAAGTATGGCTAGCGCCATGTAAAATATCCTGGAGAATCGACTAGAGTTAGTTTTGTTCACCGGACGGCTCTGTGAATGAAGATATGGCTGGTTTTACCCTGATTCCCCTATATTTTCATGTTTTTCACAATGTTTTTTGCTCGGCGTGAATCAAGATCAACAAAATAATGCTAGTCCTTTGTATAGTTGCTAAGAAATCGATTGTTATTGGTTTCGTTTACCGCACAGCTCTGTGAACGAAGATATGGTTGATTTTACCCCGATTCTCCTAATATTTTTGGGGTTATCAGAGATTGCATGGTTCGGTTTGTCTCAAGATCAACAAAATGAAGCTAGTCCTATGTAAAATTGCCTGAAAAATCCATTGAATTTTTTTCATTAACCGATTGGCTTCTGTTAATGAAGATATGACTGCTTTTACCCCAACTTCCCAAGTATTTTTGTGTAATCGAAAAAATTCAATGGATTTTTCAGGCAATTTTACATAGGACTAGCTTCATTTTGTTGATCTTGAGACAAACCGAACCATGCAATCTCTGATAACCCCAAAAATATTAGGAGAATCGGGGTAAAATCAACCATATCTTCGTTCACAGAGCTGTGCGGTAAACGAAACCAATAACAATCGATTTCTTAGCAACTATACAAAGGACTAGCCTTATTTTGTTGATCTTGAGTCACACCGAGCAAAGAAAATTGTGAAAAACATGAAAATATTAGGGGAATCAGGGTAAAACCAGCCATATCTTCATTCACAGAGCCGTGTGGTGAACAAAACTAACTCTAGTCGATTCTCCAGGAAATTTCACATGGGACTAGCCATATTTTGTTCTTCGTAAACCACAACGAGCAAAAAAAATTTCTGAAAAACACAACTATATAAGGGGAATCAGGGTAAAATCAGCCATATCTTCATTCACAGAGCCATGCGTTAAGCGAAGCCTTCTTCAATCGATTTTCCTGTAAATTTTACATAGGACTAACATCATTTTGTTGATCTTGAGTTACACCGAGCAAAGAAATGTCTGAATAACAAACAAATGATAGGGGAACAAGGGTAAAATTAGCTCATTTGCTCCCTAAGCAGTTCCGTGCGGCCAATAAGACTACGTCCATTCGATTTCTTAGAAATTTTCCTTGAAGTGAAGGTATCATTTACAGAAATCGTTTCACTCCGAGCTGAGCTATAGAATTCTTTCGCGTTTCGGGCACTTTTTTTCCCATGCATTGTGCATTGTTTTAAACTGGGTTTCTTTGTAGTTGTGGCAGCTGTTATGACTGATGACTGTCAAATTAGCGGTTTTTAGTTTGTTTTGCAAGTGATTTTTTTAACGCGAAATTAAGATCGACCAATATTTTTAAAACATGGCATTGCGATTAACGTGTTTTTGTTTTAATTTTGACAGTTCCAAAATTTAAAACTAGCAAGCAGTTTGCAACAAACATAAAACTCAGCGTTGGGAACGGCCTTAATGCTGAACACCTATAGACACTCAAGTAATAGACCGGACAACGTGAGTCTGGCACAGTTGATGTATCCAAAACAACTGTCAAATCGTATGGGAAATGCGAGGAAATGTTCGTTTTGGATACAACATGGCGGCACGTTGTCCGGTCTATTACTTGAGTGTCTATATTAACACCAGGTCTGACGATGAAAAACTGTCTTCTATTTCGCTCAAGGGTGTTTTCGCCCGATATAGACTGATGAGGTGAAAGACCAAGAAGTTTCGTTCTCATTTCAAATTCCATTCTTTGAAGATTTTCAAAGCTGTTTGTTCGATATGCCCAGTTGCATTGGCTCGATTTAGTTTAACTCCAACCACGGCTTCTAGCGGATCCAGCAACTGTCTCAGGCCTTCCCACTGAAAACATGACAGCGGAAGATTATGATAGGACACGAGTTTTGTTCATGAATCTATTAACAACTGTCTGTCAATAGGTACGGCCTTTTTTGGAATGTTTTGTTCTTCACCGGCGGTGCTTGTTCAGCTATAAACCCGTGTTCTGTTCCATGTTTAGGTGACGAACCCTAAAATGTCGGATAAAGTTTCCGACGTCATACTTCCTTTGAATATAGGTGCAAGCAGTATTTCCGGAACCTCGATCTCCTTCCTTTCGCACAATGGATGCCACAAGAAGCTCAATCGATTATTCGTCACTGCTTCAATCGAATGACTGTTCTGCTCATTTGACAAATGCTAAACTCAACGGTCACTATGACCAGTGGTTCGAATGAATGTGTCTTCATTCAATCGAATGGCACAAAGACCGTGAATAATAACCCGTATGAATGAAACACTCACATAGGTTCAAATCTATTAAAAAACCACCGATATTTCAAATAAATAGAAGGTTCGCCAGCTTCGATTGATGGTTTGTGTTAGTTCGAATTCAAATGAATGTTTTGATAATTTGCAGCACTGCCCAGGATTTCTGTGAATTTCTGTGAATTCTCAATTTCTGGGAAGTATCCTTAGCATTTGAGAAATTCTTTGAGCTTTTGAGAAGTTCCCTGAACTTTTGGGCAGTTCTCTGAATTTCTGGAACGTTTTCTGAGCATCTCAGATGTTCGCTGAGCATCTGGAAAGTTTACTGATCTTTGGGGAAATTCCATGATCTTTGTGAACGTTTCCTGAAGTTCAGGGAAGTTTTCAAGCTGAACTTTAAGGAACTTCTACAAGTTCCCTGAACTTCTGAGTAGTTCCCTACACTTCTCGAAAATTTCATGAGGAGTTCTTCTTCTAAGGAGTTCTCTGAACTTCTAGGAAGACTCGTGAATTTTTGAAAAAATTTCATGTATTTCTGGAAAATTCTCTAAACTTATTTTCTCTAATTTTCTGAAAAGTTCCCTGAACTTGGTGAAGTTCCCTGAGCTTTGTGAAGTTCCATGAAACTCTGGGAAGTTCCCTGAATATCTTGGGTAGTTCTATGAACTTCTGAGAAACACAAAAAAAAAGATGTTTTCTGAACTATTGGGAAGCTCCCTGAATATCTGGATAGTTGCCTGAGCTTATGAGACGAACACTTATCTTTTCGGAAGTTCCCTGAATTCATGTGAAGTTTCCTGAATTTATGTGTAATTCCCTGAATTTCTGTAAAATACCAAGAATTTCAGGGATATTGCCTGAACTTTTGGGAAGAACCCTTAACCCATTTTCGCCGTTTTCCACAAAACATTTTTTTTATCGACGAATGCATTAATGAAATTTAGCATTTTTAGAGGTTTTTTTTTTACGCTTAGGAACACCGTGACAGCATGTTGCGTATACGCAACACTGGCGCATTACTCGACAAATAGAATGCAACATACATTTTAAGCTCAAATGGTACACACTCAGCCACACCTTAATGGATGGTTGACTAGCTACAAATAATATTTGGCCTTTTGTGAACATATTCCCATTGTGAAACGACAAAAAATATAACCAGTAACTTCTAGTTTATGATTGAAATTGTGTCCATAAGACATGTATCAACTCATACAATGCAATTTGTGAGTTTTTTTTTTCTATTGGTGTGTGTGAACACAGTCAGTAAGATAGCCAAAGGATATACCTTTCAAACAAACCAATTTGTTTTGATCGTATTCAACGTACATGCATACACGAATTTTTCAAAACCACTGTTGCGTATACGCAACAGCGGACGGAAATGGGTTAACTTAGGGGAAGTTCCCTAATTTTCTGAAAAATTCCCTAAACATCAGGGAGAATCACAAAACTTCAGGGAATTACCTGCACTTTTAAGAAGTATCCGGAACTTTTTCAATGAATTTATTTTTTTTTTTAAACTTTTGGGAAGTATTTTTGTATATCAGCTTCTTAACCTCTTCCGGTGTTGGGCTACGCATATACTGCGGGCCGTAAATCTTCAGGATAGGTTTTCAAAAAATCCACAGGGTCAGCAGGTTGGTTGACTCCCCAATCATCACATTTTTGGCGAGAAAACTAGCTAAGGAACCGTAAGCCAACATTCGTAAGGCTGCAGTACATTTTTGAAACGGGCTCAGGTGGACTTTTCCAGCTGCATCGCAACTTAGCTGCAAAAAGTCAATCAATGACTCTAGTTGTCGTATAATGTCCAGGAACACCTCCCTTGGCATGTAGAAACGGCGCAGAAAATGCTTCTCGTCCGGAGCGGAAGAAGAGCGGCTTTGACATCCCCTTTTCGCTCATTGTCAGCCACAGCAGCACCTTCTTGGGGAACTTGGTGTGTGAAATGAACTTCCCTCGGAGCTCACTTCCTTCGTGGGGGAAGTTAAATACGAAGTGCCCTGCCAGTCGTTGCCATCCAGGGTGAGATAGGTCTCGAAGTCCATCACCACCGCCACGTTGCAATTCGCCTGAAAAATCGAGTTGACCATCTTATTCAGCTGCTGCCGCTGCCATGTATTTTCATGTTCGCCAGCAACTTTTTCACTGTTTGGCCGGTTGAACCGACCTCCCGGCCAAGTGCACGCAGCGATGTAGCCACTTTTACCTTGGTCTTCGTCTTCAGCATCCTTTGGAGCTTCTTGTCGCTCAGGGTCGTTAGCCGTCCGGAAGCGGGCTTTTTTCGATGCTCTGATTGTTGTCTAATACTTCCAAGATGTTATAGATGCCGGAACGGGCGTATCCGGTGTCCACAAAGTGCGGCACGATGTCCGTTTTCGACGCGGCGGTGTGCCGTTCTTTGAACGCGCACACTTCTGGACGGAGTTGCTTCACTGTTTTTTTTCCTTTGCTGATGTCTTTCTGGGCTAAGACCACGGTTGGTCCATCTCGCCACTGTTGTGTTGGATTTGTTGGCTGCTCACTCCGTTGCGTCCATGGTTCTCCTCTGCATGGTCGTCTAGTTGTTTATATTTCTGTTCGTGTTTCCTTGAGGAATCCTGTTATGCTCTTTAGTTCCACTTCTTTCCGTTTTGGTTTGTACTTCTCAAGTACGTCGTATTTCATCCTCACGGTGATCCATTTTGCACAGTGGTACAAAATGTGTTCTAGAGTTTCCTTCTCTTGGCATAGATCACAGTCAGTGTCTGTAACCCATCCCCAGCTGCCTTTCCTGTCCTTTGTCATGCAGTGATTTGAACGAATTCTACTTAAGGCAATCTTCTCTTGGGTTGTGAGCGCCATGTTTTTTTTAACCAGATTTTCTTGCACGGCTCTTTTGCGAATTCGAAGTGTCGTTTTCCTTTTGTGTCCGAGATTGATCTGTATTTATCTCTCCATTTGTTCCAGATGGTGCACTCTGCTACTTTTATCGTGTCGTCCATTGTCAGTCCTTCGGAGTTCGTTTGTTGTCTTGCTATCGCTTCAACTGCTAGTTTATCTACCGCTTCGTTCCAGCGTATACCGACGTGGCTTGGTACCCATTGTACGCGAATTGTGCTTCTAGTTTCTGCTGCTTGATCCAACCTGGTACTTATCTCTCTGACGATGTGATTAGTTTTGGCGTGAGTTTTAGCATTTCGCACGCACTTTTAGAGTCCGTGACTACGACTATATTTCCGTCTTTTTTCTTTGACACATCTTTACGGCTTCTCTTATTGCCATTAACTCTGCATTTGTGATGCTTTTGTTTGAATTTATCTTTTACGTGTTCTGTTACGTGTTCTCCATCTTCTATGTCTATTGCTGCAATAGCCATTCCATCTCTGTTTTTTGCCGCGTCCGTGTAGATCTTTTTTGCACTTTTGTACAAGTTGGTTGACTTCGGTTTTTCTGTTGTTTATTCCTGGAATTGTGTCGAATACTGCTTCTTTCTTGTTCTTTCATGCGCTAATTTTTTTTCTCTGTACGTGTCTGATCTGATCACTAGTTGCTCCATGAAGCTTTCGTGCTCCACTGCCAGTTGTGTCATGTATGTTCCGTTCTCTTTCTTCTCTTTTATTGCCTTTTCCAAAAATTTCCTGTTTGGGTTGCTACGATGCTGTGTCTTGATTGTGTCCTTGAGTGTCAGCCACTCGACTCTGTTCACCATCGGTGAGAGTCCACTGTCCGCTAGCATAACGTTGGCGGGTGTGCATATCACATAGTCACTCTAACATACGCGTTTAGGGCGGTTTCTATTTTATTTATGTGCGTTTCCGTAAATTTGTGCACCGTACTCTAACTTTGATCTGATCATTGCGTTTCCAATCTTGACGAGTGTTTCAAGGTCGGAGGGGTTGGTTTAGTTTGCAATCATTTTCCACATATTTATGTTCTTCTCCGCGTCTGTTTTTGTTGTTGCTATATGCTTTCTGTGCGTCAAAGTTCTGTCGATTGTGTATCCTAAGTATTTATACGTGTTTTGCAGTTCTATTTCTTCTCCTTTCACTCTAAGCTTGATTCTATCATCTGGTAGCCTACTTAAGTTTTATTGCCGCACATTTTGCTGGGTTTACCCGCAGTCCCTTGTCTTCCATTTTCGTCGTCAATTTTCCCAAAAATCGGTTTGCTTTACCTATTACCACAGAGAACAGACATCCAAGCAGGAATGCTCTCCGTGTGTAAATTTCTCTAACTGCCATTTTAAAATTACAGCTCGTTTCCGTTAGTTTTGGTGATTCGTATGTTGATGGCGCCACCTGCGCACCTTGAGATTTGATAGCCTGACAATTTTAGTTTGGTGAAACCTAGTCTAGGCGGCGCTGTTTTTCCAACGGTTTGCTTTTAAAAATTTACACCGTAATTTGGAAAGATTCGAGCCTGGATGTCTGTTCTCTGTGCTATTACTGTGTAACCTTCTCCTAATACGACTATCGCAAAACCGTCAGCATATTGGGTGAGAACTATTCCTTCCTCCTGGAGTTGATGGAGATCCGCTGTATATATATATTGAATAGCAGTGACGACAAGAGGCACCCTTTTGGCACACCTCTGTTCGTGACAACTTCCACTGTATTTTCTGCTGATGTAACTACTGTGCGTCTCTCTTTAATATACTCGAATATCCACTTTCTAATATCCTCCGGTATTGCCACTTCGGCTAGCGTGTTCAATAGTTTTTGGCCGTCTACGTCGTCAATTGCTTTGATTATATCCAAAAAGATGACAATGCAGTTTTGTTTGTTCGTTTTGGCTTCCTTGATCCTTGAACAAATGCTTCTGCTGTTTTCTGTTCTGGTTTATAGTCTGCTCCTCACTTCTTTCCAGCTAGTCCCGCATCTATTCCTCGTATGATGTTCCAGATTTGCTTTGGTGTTAATCTTTTCCTTCAGTTCTCGTTCATATTTTCGTTTTTCGCTTCTTTCATTCCTCTTGAATGACGCTCTAGCTTTATGCAGTTCTAGTTGAGAACTTAACAATTGTTCCTTGTTGTACCTCTTTAGCTTTAGCCGTTTTAGATTGTACGCTCGTTGAATCTCGTCATTCCACCATTTCTTCAGATAGTTCGCTTTTTTGTTCCGTATTATGTAGCTGGCTTCCTCTATTTTTTCCTCAAAAACTTCCTGCATTTCTTTTGCGTTGTATAGGAATTGTGGCTGTGTGCTGTTTATTGCTTCGATTGCTTTTGCTGTGTTTAACTTTTTGAACGTCCTCTTCACTATTGGTATTGATGTTTGCAGTTCCATCACAAGGCACATATGAGTGCTGACGAACTCTTCCTCCACAACTGTCCATTCCATCTTAGTTGCCAGTCCTCGAGTAGCAAAAGATAAATCTATTGCCGTTGGAGAGCTGATGATTCTCGTTGTTGGGTGACCATTGTTTAGTAGCACTAGTCTGGATATCTGTAGTTCATTTGCAATTGTCTTCCCTCTTTCACACGATTGTGCCTCTTCCTCCCATAGTGGATGCCTGACGTTGAAATCTCCTGTCATTACTTCTACTAGTTTGAACAGCTCTTTAATTTTTTCCACAGTGTCTTTCGTGTAATGCCTGTCTGGCGGTAAATACACTGAAATAATTATTGAATTGATTTCTCGGTTCTTTGTTTTTAAAGCTACTGTTTCCAACGGCTCCAACGTCCTCCATTTTAACTTCTTCGTTAGCTACGCCCTCTCTAACGATCAGCCCTACTCCTCCATATCCTTCTTCTCTGCATTTTGTGACAAATTTGAGTCCCTTTATTTTGTATCTTTCCGTTGGTGTTCTTACCGGTACCGTTGGAGAAACCCTGGACTCTAATTTGGTCTCAGGCAGTACAAATAATCACACGCGATTTATAATGCAAAAAACACTTTATTGTAAACAATAATTTTATTGCCAAAAGAGCGCACGATCGAAATCTAACTAACTGCCCAGTGTATATGAAACGATACACAAGGGTCAGTGTGGTGAATATCACAGCGCGAATGATACCGATCACAATAGATCGGTTCTATAACAAGCAATAGGTTATCCGACTGATAAGAGTGAGGGAGAGTGCTACTGTGTCGAAAGTGTGGAACATGTTCAAGTTGCCAGATATGGTGATTTGAGTTAATCCTAAACAGTTGGCTTGATCCAAATTTCCTGTAAACTGGCTACTGTTATTTGTTCCCTATTTAGAAACACGGAAAGTTCTTCCCTCGTTTCTATTGGCTTTATAGACTGTATGTTGTGTTGTAATATCTTTATATTATTCTCCATTGCTCTGACTGTTCTCTTCTGTTGACTTTCTGTTTATCCTTTCTTCACTAGTAGCCAGATTGTTCACCAATTCTGCAACAATGTCTCCGATCGCTGAACTTGTTTTAATTATTATCTCCTTATAGTCCATTTCTGTTTGTTTGCTGTTTACCTCCACCTTCTTCTTGTTCCGATACCTGTTGTTCCTGCTTCTGATCTTCCATCGTCTACCTCCAATGCCGGAAATTCTTCCTCGAGACCCTCCAGCAGTTGGAATCTGTTCTGCAGAAAACTGCTTCTGGCCTCCTCGTAAGTCAGTTTTTCTCGTTGCATTTTCTGTGCGATCTTGCTTGAGCCTTTCTGGACATTCTTTGCTGTCCGCTGCATGATTACCACGGCAGTTAATGCACTGTCTCTGGCAATGTCGTTTGCTCTTCGCATGAGCTGCACTTTTTTGTTCGTCTGCAATTGTCCGTTTTATGCCCGTATCCCCAGCAGTTTTGACACTGTTTCACAGGGGACAGGTAGAGCTCTACTTTGAACCTGTATCCGTACATCGCAACGTAGTCTGGTAACTCCTTGCCTCTGAAAGTCAGTCTCACATTTGTCGTCTTCGTCAGGCTCCGTGTGCTGTTCCTTTTGAGCATCCTTTCTACTTTCGTGATGGGTACACTTGTTTCCAGCTCCTCCAATAGCTCATTGTCTTCGTATTTCCACGGTACACCTTTGATGAGGCCTAAGGTCTGTCTGAACATTTGTGGCACTCCTTTGAGGTTGAACTCCTTCATGACTATTCCTAACAGCTTGTTCGCCTCTTGTGTTGTTGCGAATGTCACTTTGAAACGGAACTTTCCGACCATTTGGATGTCCTGGAAACCTGTGACGTTTTTCAGTCTAAGGCATTTTCCGACGTCCACCGAGTGTTGCTGGGTTGGTTGTTCAAAATCCACCGGTTCCAGGTAGACCACCTCTTCCGTGACATTTTCTGGTGCTCCGTTGTTGGTGTCTGTTTTGGAACCACTCGGTACTACTTCTGGTTGGGTGGTGCTTGGTTATTCGGTGCTTGCAGTCTTTTTGGTGTTGTTTGGCTTCGTTGCTGTCGTTTTTTGGTACTGCTTTCGAGTCTGGATCTGTGTATTCTTGATCATGTTGCTTCTCTCTTCCTTTCTTCTTAGCCGCGTTAATTGACTTTCCGACTCGAATTACGACCATCTCTAACTAAAAATCTTTGTTTCTCTACTAATTTCGTATTTTAAATGTTGATATTTCACTTTTTGGCGATAACTTTTTTCCTCCGTTTAGAACGTTTTAAGGTTACCCGTTAAATGTCGGGATCCGTTTTCCTGCTTCACTGTTTTTGCCATCACGGTTAGAGTTCGACTGATAGAGCTGTCAAATTTTGTCTGGTGACTCGCACGCCAAGACAAGAATACGGAAAAGTCGGTAAAAAATACCGAAAACCACACAAAAGTGCACATACTGAAATTATCGGTAAACATGGATTAACGAAAA
>JASCZW010021155.1:0-11112 GCA_034211315.2 Aedes japonicus
AATCGTTTACCTCATACCTATTCGATACCAATCAAGTTCTCGCTGCAGACTCCCTTCGCGCCTTATCTCAATCTCCTGGGCGACTACATCGCCAAACATCATCAGCACCCCGGAACTGATAGTGTTCGTGATTAGTAAATACCGCCCAAATAACCGTTTCCAAATGCGTTTGGCCGGACTATGGATATTCTTTGGAGATTCTGCTGGCGGTTGTGAATATCCTCGACGGGAAACTAACCGACCCGGACTGATCCGCTGGACTAAAACTCTGAGAAATCTATGCATTTTGAATGCTTACTGGGATAATGGAGTATCACTGGAGGAAAGCGAAACGCCGCGCTTTGATTATTATTGAACACTGTTATGATTAAATGACCCAACGCGGCCACAGCACTCCATTGTTATTGAACTGATTGCACTGATCAAGGGACATCCTTGCTGATGAATGAATGGTGCAATAGTTTTCAATGACGTTCACCCGTTACGTCAGACCGTCAGATGGCTACAGGCTCGTAGAAGCATCAGAACGAAAGATTCTCTTGTTCTTGTAGTAGTAGTTGTGCTTGTTTACGTTACGAAATATTACGTCCATGCGCTTCTGTCAATATCAGCTGATTGCGTATCGCCGGTGCGGAAAGGAAGGGGTTAGAAAACATCGCAAAGAACGATTTACTTGTTTACTACACTGAAAAGAAAAATGGGATGAAATTATCGATTGGTTACAAGTTTCAACGATTACATTTATTTCATTTAGATAACCACCGCTATTTATCTTTCTAATAAAAATTACATTGGAAATAGGATAGAGCGTTTGTAGCACAACAATTAAATTTATAGCAAATACATTATATTCACACTGAATCTGTTCGGTAGAATTTTAAACAGCTGGTAAAAACTCGGTAAACCTTAAAACAATTCCATAAAATTAAAGAAAACATAAATTCTTTCGTAATGTACACTAAGTGCTTTTTTCCGATATTATTTAAATTTATTGTTTGCCTCCATAGAGCCATTTCTGCAATAGAAAATGAGGGTTGTTATGTTTCTTAACAATTACGCATAGTGGTGTTTACCACACGCACTCAACAGTGTCATTTAGATCAAATGAGTTCAAGTAAGAAGAGAAATCTTTTGGAGGAAAACATACCACCATTCTTCTGCATGTGCCAGAAAAGGAAAGGTGATTAAACGCCAAAAAGCTCAATACAGAATTCCATTTTTGACGTAAGACTCCACTCAGCGAAAAATCATTATGAATTTCATTAATTTATCTTATGAAGTTAAATGATGCTGAGAAAAAATATACATATGGAGCAACCTGGATTTGAGGCTTCAATGTTGAGGTTATGGGTCCTGTGACTTGAACACTAGTATATATTAATGCTTGTTTACAGGAAAACTTAAAAGCCTACAAGACACGCAAGATCCATTCATAAATTCCAAAGTATCGTTCATAAGTTCAACCTTATGTAACTCTTAAGTTTAGGTGTACGTCTTTGTTTTCTATACTGAGATACAATTTAAAAAAAAAGTTGATTTTGGGCCGCAGCAATAATGACCGCAGCACGATGGGGACGGAAATTTACTCAAAGTGATGACATATGTCTTGAATATACACCAGAAGATAATAGGTTGAGCGATAATCGAGAAGCGATGAATCGGAAAATTGCACGACACGTACAATTATAGATCGCAGTTATCCGTGGTTCGTCTCAATACGATCAATTATTTTACTTCGCTCAAACACATACAACGGATCGTTGATTAGTGGTCAACAAAATAAAATCAATCTCCTTCTAAATTGTAATTGTTATTGTAATTTCTCAGTCCCCACCCTGGCAGATCACTGTTCGTCCATCTGCGTTTGGGCTAGGTGAGAACCTATTCAGCCTGCCCGTTGATATGTTCAAGACTATATATAGCACACCGGGATCTTCCACAAGCAGGTGCCGGTTATTAACTAACCAGTCCCAACAAGTGTTATATTAGGATAGTAGGAGGCAGAAAGTGAAGCAAGAGGGAGAGAGAGAGAGAGGCGTTTGATAGCTGAAACGAAAACGAAATAATAATTTGGCGATTAGCACATCATTGTATTTGTTAAGTTTAAGTATTAATTAGTTCCCAGACAACCAAAATGCATGTATATTGAAAGTTGTTTTGATGATATACAAACATATATGTAAGTGAACAAATCGTATAGAATGCAAGAATATGGCTTATACGTGCAAAAATGGGTGCCATATACGTGCACTTTCCATTGTTGTCTTAAACGAGGGTATTTGGTATGGTATGCGATTAAATTTGTAATAACAAATTCGATTTAAAAAGTTACGATGAATAAATGACACATCGTATATAAGTCGAAAATTGGAACTCTTTACGATTTAACTTAAACATAAAACGATAAAGGCCACAATTAATTGCGATTCTGACTGTAAATACAGGAATATAGGGTAGGGAATGACTTAAGCACCCCGGGACCCTATTCCAAGCACGGGGTAAACGTTAACCTACAACGCTCATTTTTAGCAGTATGGTGCTTCACTAGATGGAGCACCATACTGCAAAAAATGCGCGTTGTAGGTTAACGTTAACGCCGTGCTTGGAATAGGGTCCCGGGGTGCTTAAGTCGTTACCTACCCTACGATACTATTTAAACACTGTTATACGACTTGTGGTTGTCTGGATTCTCAACTGTTTCTTCACCTATTGGTTGTGGTTGAACAGGTAATGCAAAATTTTCTCATCTCACTTGCTCTTTGATGTCAACCACTTGATAAGTGATGTGATCATATTTATGATTCATAATCGTTAGTAAACTCACGCCGCCGAACAATAGAAAACACAATACGACAACACAATACGAAAAGCCCAACGTATGACAATAAAGCATCGACACAGCCGTTCACAGCCGCTGTTCGAAGCAAACTCTTTTTGGTTAAATTTCAATTTTTACAACCGCACTTCACAAATCACCTCACTACTTTAATCGCATCAATCAAGAGTCCGTAGATGTATTTCGTACCTTCTAGCAACTTTATGCTACTATTGATGTCCAAGCTCATCGGTTTAGCACCAACCGGTGGAGACTTGGTCCTATACTCACTGATTTCATTATCTCCAATCCGCTCAACCAATCTAAATATTTTGTGATAAAGTGGACGAAATATCATAATTTGAGATAACTCAATACAGACGTCGTCCAAATTTGGCAGATCGACAGGCAATCGGTGGAGAACCTATTACTTTATAGCAAGATGCTTAGAGGTGGACCGGAAGTTTTGATGAGGTACCTCCCCCAGTAAAATCAAGCACCTACTAAAACACTAATATACAAAACTAATTATCAGAACATGGTATTGTATTGTCATATTATTGTACTTTTTTACTGTATACAACGTACTACCGTACTACTGCCGTCTATATGTTAAAGCGTAGCGTACAATCACCGTGGTTTAATATACATAGTATAAAATCGATTTTCTCATATTGCAAGGTGCAAGCAACAATCAATAGGAAACTAGTGATTTAAAATTAGCTCATTGCTTTAGAACCCCTTGGTCCCCTACACCTTGCACCTTGCAATACATTCTTTTATTTGTTGTGTTATTTTGAAGAACAACCCCTCAATCGTTGTGAGTAACTCACAACTGTTGTCTTTTTAAGGGTGATTCATTAAGATTGGGACCGATGTACTTCCTGAGCCAAAAACTATATCTATTTTCTTCTTGTCTATCCAGCTCCGGGTGCAAAGTGGAAGGTGTACTTGCAAAAAAAAGCCAAGGCGAATTCTATTAATAATACTATAATACTGTAAACTGTACTGTAATACTGTAAACGTAGTTTTCACAAACCTTTACATACCGAATGTAATATTTTTAAAGTTCTTCGTGGGTTACACTAGTTATTTGGGATATTTCACGCGTAACGAATGTGTATTAATAAGATGAATTCGCCTCGGCTTTTTTTTGCACCGATATTTCAACAAAGCCAATATCGGGTGAAAAAGGGAAATACTCATGTTGGTGCGTCAGCTTTGACGGCAGCTGTAGTCCAAACCACTCGATGAAAATAGTTTAAATTTTGTCCACATTATTTTCTGTATTGTTTTAAGCTATAGAGGAATTTTTAATATGCTACCTAAATTTTTCACAGAAATACGGATTTTTGAAATTGCTATGTCGAAAACTGAGTTTTTTCATATATGTTATGATACCTTCAAATTTATAGCTTTTATCAACATGAAAATTTGTTCATATAGGGTATATACATTAGTTGAAGTATTGTCAAATTTTGTAAAGTAAGGCGAAATTTTGATCGGCTTTTTTATCGCATAAAACTGTTGGAACGGCCACCAGATTGCAACCCTATCGAAAATTTGTTATCAATTTTGGATTGACAGGTTGATAAAGGTGAAGTGGTGGACTAAACCAAACACAGCTTTAAATTAAGCCTGGCAGAACATCGATAAAGCCTTCTCCCAGAACCTCGTCGAAAGTATACTAAATACTGACATCTTATTTTTCTATGTCTTCATTACAATTTTTCTTAAGAAAATTTTGGTTCTTCTTATCAATACCAGAAGGTGTTCAATAAAAGTTAACATATAATATGAATCCTGGAAAGTGTGAGCTGTTTATATAATATATTTTCAGTGGTAGAGTTTTATTGATTTCTATGCATGACTTATTATATAGGAAGAAAAAGAAGCCCGATTTTCATACAGAATAATCATGTTTAGGAACTTTCTAGTAATTCATTCATATATTTGTCTTTATACGTCTTTTAGGCGTTGCCTGCTGGTGAATAAAGTGTTCTTTGAAGTACATATACAATTATGAAGACTTTCTTGCCATCCCGAAGTATACAATCATATATATTCAAGCGTAGTCGAATGAATATTTCGCCCGTAGATTATACTGTATCGGAGATCCCCCTCTGGATTGGAAAAAACGATGCGATACCGACTATAGGCCAGTATCGACCTAAAAAGTAAAGAGGTTACGGAATTTTGTTCAATATTACGATATTACCAAGCGGAAAATTGATCTGCATGGAATGAAATGTCACCTTCACTTACAGAATAATAGAGCGGAATATTTTTCCGAAAGCAGAAGTCATAGCTCCCATTAGTTTGCGTGGATACCTTCCAAATTCCAATTTTATTTTTCGTTCTTTTCAGGTGGATATTGGCCAACACACGTCAGTGTCGAATAACCGCTTGTTCAAACAAATTTGGAGAACTTCTCCATATTTATTTTAATAAACAGTTATTCAGCATCGATGTTTGTTGGGTGCTGCAGAAATTTCTTTTCAATTCTTTTCTTTTCCGTTCCAGTAAACGGAATTTAACATTGGTTTGGGATAGAAAAAGATATTTCTTTCGAACACGATACCGACCTTATTCGACCTTATGAGGCCCTGTCTAGTGAACCAATTTAGCTAAATTTTGATAAAATTTTAAAAATAACTCGACTTGCATCTTGATTCATTTAAAAATCATAATTGTGAACATTCTAACTCTATATGGTAGCGAATGGTATGGAAGGTCCACGCTTTCTTCCTTCCCTTGATTCGGAAGATTCGGAATAGTAGAGCGATTTTATACACTCTTTCTGAAATCGCTCTATTTCTTAGAATCCTCTCTGCAGCACATGCTACGCAGTTGGCCTGGCCGGTGAGAAGAAAAATGATGTATTCAAGAAGTCGTCATTTTCCAGGATGCTTTCAAGAATTGGCTGCGTTAGTGTGCGATTAGATTAGATTAAAACTCATAATTGTGAACATTCAATGAACATTGTACGATAAACAATAAAACCACTTGATTCTCAGAATTTATGGCCATGTTTGTGGATTTTAACGTAGATTTAGAGTATACTGAGATCTGGAGTATACGATGCGTTCAAAATTCAGATTCAAAAACTAAAGGTTGTCCACGTCAAACTTGCAACCCATGCAAATAGCTCTATTTTTTATTTGGCTTCAGGGTAAAATGATAGATTTTTGGGTGATATTAGTTCTGTATGTATTGTTTACATCCTATAAATTTAATTGAAAAACGGCCCAAAGTTTTTGAAATGCAAACACAAGAGCAAAGAATTGGCGACGAATTGCGCACGCGTATTTCAAAAATCCAAATCTTATGCATCGTGCCATGCATTAAAAAAATCTTGCAGTAAAATCTAACATTCTACCTGACTATGCCTATAAAACTACCATCAAATTTCAGTCAAATTCACTACATTTATATGTTCAACATTTGTGGTATATTTGACAGACCTTATGTTGATATCAACCCCATCATTGATCTAATCGCAGGCATGGTAAAATCAAACGCATTTATAGTGAGGTGAAAATTGTTTGTGTTTGCGCTAAATTTAACCCTCGAAATGGTAGTTTTTAGTACGGACTTTTTTTTTTGCGTGTAGTAAAAAAAAGTTGCAAATCGTGAATCATCAAATGTTGCAAAGAAGACGACAGGATAGTAGTTGAATATCAAAGATCGGATTTGACTGGACTTCATACGTTCAAAATCCAAAACGACCAGCAGAATATCTCCTTCAACTGCTGAGGTTAACCAAGAGCCCACCAATTTTTTGGTCTAACTTGGCGGAACACCACAACTTAAACAGGTGCTAAAATGGTATAAAGAAAGCCTCCTTCGTACCCAAGAGCCTAACTAAACTTCATCCCCGATTACTTCTAAACAATCGAGAGATTAGAACAATAAAAAAAGTTGGCCTTTTATGAAACAGGAATTACGCAAACCTCCTAAGACATTCAAAATATATAAAGAATTACAGAATGTTTGGGTTAATCTGCAACAACTTGTCGGTTCTAATGTGGTTGGTGTTGGCCAAATTAGGATTTTTCAGATATAATCCGAAATAGGTTATAGAATATTTTTCATACATCTTGTAACCTAAGGTCCGTGCTCCATCACAATATTTTCTACTGTGATGTGTCCAACTCAATGGGTAAATTGAATTGTAGGTGAGTTTGAAGAAGGGGAACTTGTAGTAAAGCACACGTACCTACTGGTTGACACTCAATATTGGCCAACGTGATTTTGCACATTTGTTTGAGGACACAAGTTAAGCGACACAGATGTCCAAATCCAAAGTTCGGATGCCTTGTTGCATCAGTACCCGGAACATTTGTTCATGAATCTGGACACTTTTCAATTCACGAACTAACATGCAGTTATGAGCTTGTAAATTTATCATAACAGCATATTAGCGTTAAATCAGAGAGGGTTGATTCATCGATTTCGTTTACAATTTTTCCAAGTTGTAATATTCCACCCAGTTGCATGTTAGGCGGTGGGATTTTTTTTTCGTGATTTGGAATCGGAGGATTGTGAATTTCTAGTTAGGTTATTATGAGGAAACATACATTGAAATTAGCTGACTGGAAGAGATGAACAGAAATGAGCTTTCAGATGATTTGTTTATAGATCAAACTAATAACTAACCTTCAAACAACTCACTAATACTGAAGGTGACAGTAAAAGTATAGACCAGTAACATTTCAAGATTGAGGGACTATTGAGTAGAACAGCCGACTGATATAGCTCGAATGTGCTTCAGTTTAATAAACACCTGAGTGTTATAGTCATTTCTAGGGTTTTTTTTTCATTCATTCTAACATTGAGTGACTCTCTTTGACTACTTTCTTTTTCATTCATATTCCAACCACCTTTACGTTTTTCATTCTACTATGTATAGAGTATGCTAGCCAGCACTGTTGTGTTTTGATTTGTACTAAAGAATGCCTCGAAAGTGTTATAATGGCGCTGTAATAAATGAAAGAGAGTGAGCCCGGAGAGAATCTCTCTCAATGTTCACCCTAATGACAAAAAGCTCCGAGATTTATTCAATGAAATGTTATCACTATTCACATTCAATGCTCATTTCAGCCAATAGTGTCCAACACATAGTTATAATCAACCATCGACAGCCTGCAACAATAAGCTCTTCAAACATCCGAGGACTACAAGGATTCTACTTATATCTTTGTTCTTAATTTTGTTTCTTTTCAGGCTTCCAAATTTCTACAAAATTTGGAAGACAATATCAAATATCCTGTTTTATTTTGTTTTGTTCTCCATTATTCTTGTCTTTTTTCAGTCACAATTCGAGATAACTCCATCTCTCTATATTTTCTTATCAATGTCCTCATATTTATAACCAATGCACTGAACCTTATGGGACAACGGGGCCCGCTAGTGAAAGTGGCGGCGTGAAAAAGGATAGTGCTAACTACATACTTAAAGCGTTTCGCAAACCAAAACTACCTCAGCTGCCAACCTTCTCCCAACTATCCAACATCCCAGGAGTTTCTAGTGGAAGTGCAGAGAATTTCTCGGTTTCCTTCAAAGCGAGTATTACGTTAGCACATTCCTTCCCATTCCCACGGTTACGGCCCGGTATTTATATTGGGTCACCAGTTTTTACATATTGAGGATGTATGTTAGTCCCGAACATCATCTGTTGATTCTTTATGTAAATACAGCTGATCTGGCAATAACGGAGTAGCACCCATGGGCGTTCAATCATGCTCATGCTCATGCGCAAACTTGCCGGTCCTAATGTTGTACAAAATCTTATTGAGGTTCTTACGAGAAAAGTAAGGACATTTGGATTTGAAGTTGCAGTTGCAGTTAAAAAAAAGTTAACATAGGAAAACTTAGCAAAGATGTTTGAAAAATTTCCAGCCATTTGATTAAAAGACGGTTTATTACAAAATCGCTTTGTATATCGCAATTTTAACATGAGAAACTTTAATGATTGCCTTACTGTTCTGGCGTAAGAATAAGTTGTATCAGAAATTTCAATTTCTTTGATTCACAAAGAATGCAGTATGAACAGGAAATATGTCTTGCATACAGGTAAATAATGACTTACTTAGCGAATTGATTAATCATAATTTTGTACTTATTTTACAGCGGTTGAACGGTTCATACTTTCTTTAATAAAGTATGACTTTGTACGCGAATTTACTTAGAAGTTCAGTGCCATAAACATAGATATACAGTTTTTATCATCGCAACAAAAAAAAACGACTGACGCACTTCTTACAACGTTCCAGCTCAATGTTTCGCATTTTGTCATTTACCACTTATAAAACTATCTTCCTCCCTCCCAGTGGACAACATTTCAGAAGCACTCACAAAAAAATAAGAATAAACAACCTTTCACCAGAACCTGGTGCTCCCATGGAAATTGCACACACGTACCCACGTTGTGGTTTGATTACCATTGCAGCTGAAAACTAGAAAACCCCACTTCAGATTTCATGTTTTCAATTCTGTTTCTGAGCGAGGGATGCAAACCGTGTAAAAATATTGTTTTCTTGTTTTTTTTTAAATCCGTGAACAAAAAGTGCTAAAAAAATTAGTAAAATCCGTCAAATAAAATCAAATGAATTTTTTAAGATTGACTTATGAATATTTTTGGTTTACACGAGGTTGTTCTTGTACGCCAAGAAGTGATCAAGGAATTGAACCCTGAAAGTTTTTATTTCGATTATCAGGTTATCGCGAATGAAAAATTACCATTAGCTGTATGATCATTATTATACATTTTCCATTAATGTTGTAATCACCATTATACGTATCATCCGTGTATGATGCTGATGTAATGTAAGAAATAATTCAAACTTTGAACAACTATAAATAGGGTATTCTATGTATGATAATGATCTCATGAACAAGAAATTTACAATGCCGTATAGTATATCCCTTGCTAATTCATTGTATGAACTATGGTCACGATAAACAAAAAAAACTGGAAACTGTTTTAACAATACGTAATTTTTAGTTTATTATCACAAAATGTATGACTCATATTATAATACTGATCATTATAATATGTATTTGTAAGGGAGTGGTTTTATCAGTCTACGTAAAGGGTATGTTGCAATTTAATTAAGTTGATTTACTTTCTAACTGAATTTTAATCCACTTGTGAACAGTATTGTTGACTTTGATAATATACCTTTGATTGTCGATTTTTACGGTTTTTGAGTCCGCTGATCTCTTATTATAGTATTTCTTGTATATCCTAGTTCCAAAAATCAAAGTGGTTTTTATTGGATTACCGTTGCTTCGGTTTGGATTGACTTTTGCTGGTATTTTTTTAATTATATCCCCTCAATTTCTACACATTTTTCACAACGAAAAGCTTTTATAAAAACAAATGTCAACATCAAAGGTGTGTTTTTGTTTACTTGGATTGGGAGAAAAAAACGGGAAAAGTATTATTTATTATTGTATCATGATTGTAGCAGTTATCATCATGATTGAAATTCTCATGAAATATTACAATACCTTAACGATATCTATTATCTTTTTTATGAGCTGAACGAGCCGAGGCTGAAAAGCTCAATAATAAAGATATCTAATCTAATCTAATCTATTATCTTTTTTTATTGTATTTATTATTAAATTATGTTAACGTACATCGTAATGGTTGAAATAATATTTTATGATATAACCAGAATTGAACTATACCACCTAAAGTAAAAGTGCAGAAAAAAATATTTTTCACATATTATTTACTGTATAATACACCGGAAATTTTGCTCGAGAAAAAGTCATTTTTTGTATGGCAACGATACTTAATAACCTATTAGTGTTATGGTAAGATCTTGATTTACCATAACATATATCATCGATATGATACACTTTATCTTCAGTCTATAATTGTTGGAAGATAACTTGGATAATTATGAAACGATAGATGGTATAACACCTTTAAAATACTTGTTTATTCGGGATACCACGTTTTTGAAAAAAAAAATTCTGCATCTCATTTCTTATTTCTTATTTCATAAGGAAAATTAATCAAACTAAAACAGATATCTTGCGGCAAAAATCTATAATTCAATCTTACTAACACCGAATGTTTATTTTGCCGAGCGTATATACTAGTATAGAATAGTAAGTATTTATTTATACGTTACATACACCGTGCTGAGAAACGATTTAATTCGATTTCGTCAGTGGAGTTTTCCGGTTGTCAGCCGTATCTTTGGGGATATCTTATTTGAAGACCTTGATACAATGCAATTTTACTTTTTAACCTCTTTCGTGAGACGTTTCTTCCCGCT
>JASCZW010021156.1:0-11097 GCA_034211315.2 Aedes japonicus
GAAAAAAAGCGTTCCCGAAAATGAAAACGGACCGTGAACTAGTTCACGTTTTCATGATTTTTCCCTTCAAACGTTATTTAGTTCATGATTACGTGATTTATTTCAGGGTGTATTTTTGCTTGTTCTCGAATTCATGACTGTAGTTCACGGATCTGGGCACGGATTTTTTTCCGTGTACTACGGTGTAATAATGGTTGACGAAACTAAGAAAATAATTTAAGATTGTTTCCTTCCAGAAAAGCTACAATATTTCTCATCATTTCCTGCGCTACACGGAAATAAACAAAATTACTTATGATGCTTCCTTATTTTTGACGAACTAGTGTGGAAATATAAAGTGTAATTAAGGATTGAATACGGAGAAAATATCAATCAAATATTACTTTGGACCTAATGCATTATTCAGCTTGATATGAGTAAATCAATATTGCATTTGTGTAAACAGACACACACTCACACCATGAAGAATTTGCAGGGCCTGCTTCTCATCTATCCGCTCGTTTTTTTTTCTTTTTTTTTTTCTAATAAAACGATTCGTTTGCTTACTTCCGAAGACTTCACTACGAATATGGTTCGGGTTCGAATCCAACAGTTATTGGAAATTTGGAATAAATGTTTGCGCAGAAGGGAATAATTGGTGAGTGTGGCTTGGTTGGTTGGACATGGTGATAACTCAGTGAATGAAAGTAGGCACAAGGAGAAACGGAAAACAGGAAAGGATCGAGCGAGTCGTTGCTCAACACGGCCAGGCATTCTAACTCAGTTTTGAGTCGTTTTTGAATCACTTTCGTTATTGGTGGAGTCACTCAAATTTGAGTAAATGTGACTGGGATTGACAAGTTGACAAATCAAAAACATCGACTCAAGTCAGATGGATGTTTTTGATTTGTCAACTTATTAATCCCAGCCACATTTACTCAAATTTGAGTGACTCCACTAATGACGACAGTGAGTCAAAAACGACTCAAAACTGAGTTTAAATGGCTGGCCGTGAATATAATTCGAGTACGGTGAGGATAGTTTTTTTCTGTTGCAGCAGAAAAATGGTGGTGAGAAGTAGAGAAAGAGCGAGACACCATTCGTTGTGATAATCAGCAACCTTGCTACTAGCTGAACCCGGTGCAAGCGCGTCTACGCTTGTAACTTATTGAATGAATGTTTAATAGAACTGTCGCGTTTATGGTTGTTTTTTTTCGGAATGATTTTTGTAAATATATTTTCGTTTGCTAGTGTGTGACTTAGATTATAGAGTTCTATTTTTTATTTTTTGTTTGTTTTTAAGTTTTGTTTACGTAGCTGCGCTTAAATTAATCGAATTGAACGAATGAAATTTCTTCATTTGTTTTCAATAGTACATAGACAGAAAGAAAAAGTGCGGTAGTTCCTACTATTTTGGCCCTCTGAAACTAATAAGGTAATCTTCAAAAACCTCCATATAAACTACTGCATTTTCGTGAAAACTATCATAAATTTTATAGATCATAGGATTTTCTCTTGCAATTTTTACACACCAGTGTGTTGTCATAGTAGAACTAAACTGAACTATGTTTTGCAAGAAATAATATAGTTGTGTATTTTATATTAAACCCTCGGCTCCGTAGTTTTTATTTTTGTGTAGAAGCACTTAAGACACAGAAAAATTATCTTAAAACTACGCCGTGTTCTGTCAGTTTTAACGTGATTTTTGTCTTGCTTAACTTTCTGTGAATTATGTAGCACTGAAAATTATTCAAGCATTCCCCTTTCTTGACTAAGAAAGGGTTCAAACTTTTCCAGAATCACCACAGAAAAAAAATCCTGCCTCCAGAATCCCCACATGCCAAATTTGATTCCATTTGCTTGATTAGTTCGCGAGTTATGCAGAAATTTATGTTTTATTTTTTTATGTTAGCCCCCCCCCCCCTCCTCTTCCAGAGGGAGGGAGCAAGATAAGGCGCTATAACCTTGGCAATTATTGTCAGGCTTTTGGTTCAAAAGCCAAAAGTCCACCCACTGGCAAAAGGAGCATAAATTAATCTTTCTAGCATCTATGCTCCCAACAATAAAGTATCACACTGTTTAACTCTACATGGAAGCGTTTGGTACGGGAGGTCCACGCTTTCTTCCTTTCCTTGATTCAAAGTAGTAGAGCGATTTTAGATACTCTTTCTGGAATCGCTCTATTTCTTGGAGTCCTCTCTGCGGCACATAAAGACTATATTCGATGAGATTTGGACACACACAATTGTTAGTAACTTTTAAGCGTGTGGGTAAACATTATTGAAATTTTAACTAAATGTATTTCATTGTGTTGTGTCAATTGTGTAATTAGTTTCGTGAAAATCGGTCGAGTGATTTCAGTGATGGCTTCGAATGAAGAAATAGTGCGCCAACAAATTTTGGGCACTCACTTCGAAAAACCAAACACTTCTCATCGATGGATCGGAAAACATCTTGGAATCGCACATTCAACCGTATCTCATGTGATCAAAACGTTCAAGGACCGTAAGACAACCAAACGGAAAAATGGTAGTTGCAAAAAACGTGGCACATCAAATCCGGAGAAGACCAGGATGGTATTGAACCAATTTCAGTTTGTTTTGTGCAGAAAACAATGAAACGTTCTGGATTACATGTGTACAAGGTCCAGAAGGCACCAAACCGGAGCGACAAACAGAACTCGGTGGCCAAAACTCGTGCAAGAAAACTGTATAGGGAGTGGCTCACAAAACCGTTCTGCATTGTGATGGACGATGAGACCTACATTAAAGCCGACACCGAACAAATGCCAGGACAGGAACACTACGTCGCCACCTCTAAGTTGGCCGTTTCGGAGAGTTTACGGAAGAAGAAACTGTCGAAATTCACCAAAAAATTCCTTGTCTGGCAAGCGATCTGCGGATGTGGCGAAATGAGTCAGCCCTTCATCACCTCTGGGACCGTCAACGGACAAATCTACAAGAACGAATGCCTCCAAAAACGATTTCTGCCCTTCTTGAGATCTCACGATGGCCCGACACTGTTTTGGCCGGATTTGGCATCTTGCCACTATGCCCGGCCCGTCTTAGACTGGTACAAAGATAATAATGAAGTTTGTGTACCAAAAGACGTCAACCCTCCAAACACTCCGGAACTTCGCCCAATTGAAAAATTTTGGGCAATCATGAAGGTAAAGCTCGTTAAAACTTCAAAACTGTTAGAAAATGAATTTGAACCAAAGAAAGTGTGGTTAAAAGTAAGTAAGCAAGTCGGTCCTATCATTGCCCAACATTTGATGAAAGGGGTCAAGGCAAAGATGCGGGCATTTGGGTTGGGAGAAGAGGTTCAATAAAACAATGATGTCAAAACTTAACCATTTAGTAGTACTTTATTTCCAGAAAGTTTGAAAAGAATCGGGCTCAAGGAAAATATTTGGTGACCTATTTTGTGTGTCCAAATTTCATCGAATACAGTCTTTACTACGCAGTTGGCCTGGCGGATCACAAGAAAAATGATGTATTCAAGAAACCATCATTTTCCAGGATGCCTTCAAGAATTGGCTGCGTTAGTGTGAGATTAGATTAGATTTAGTCCCTCTTCCAGATGAAGGAGGGGTCTCAAATCATCCTAAGGACCTTCCCTGGCCCCAAAAACCCCTGCATACAAATTTTCACGCCAATCGGTCCAATTTCTTTTTCACTTGTATGAGAGCACCCCCACCCCACCCACACTCTTCTCCTTTCCAAAGAGTGGAGGGGTCTCAAACTGCTACAGAACAAAATCCTGCCTCCAGACAAACCCCACTTGTCACACTTGGTTCCATTCGTATTGGAGCCCTCCTTTCCAGAAAGGGGAGGGGTCTCAAACCATCCTAAGAACCTTCCCTGGCCCCATAAACCTTGGCACACAAATTTTCACGCCAATTGGTCCAACTTCTGTTTCATTTGTATGAGAGCCTCCCCCCCTTCCCTTCCAGAGAGTGAATGGGTCAAAAACTGCTTTAGTACAAAATCCTGCCTTCAAAAATCCACAAATGCCAAATTTGGTTCCATTTGCTTGATTTGTTGTCGAGTTATGCAGAAACTTGGATTTCAAATGTATGGGTGGCCCCTTACAAAAGGGGTAGGGGTCTCAAAACACCCTCAGAACCTTTCCCGGCCCCAAAAACCTCTAAATACACATTTTTACGCCGATCGGCTTAGTAGTTTCCGAAATATAAATTAAATATTTAAAGTCGTTTCAAACCGCTTTTGATTTTTCCTCCGCGTTTGCCAAAAAATATTCGTGCCAATTTCTCTGCTTCAACCAGTTTCAAAAACCATTCAATGAATCCCAATTAACGCCTTGCAAGTACGTTTTAGACTGATAACACTTAATTCGATTATTAACATTGCATAATTTGCGCCAAAGTTGGATTTGATTGGATTGAATGAATTCGATAAAGTTACCTATTTCATAGGCAGTGAAAGCTAATGGACAATTTTATATGGACAAATTCCTCTCAGGGTTCCTTATCCCCGTGCCTTAAATACTTGTTTCGAATATGATGCCAACGATAACACCGACATATTGGTTCCGCGATTCGCTTCATTTTAATCAACTTCATTAGCATATCGATATTCCATCCCCACTGCTCTCCACTGGCACAAAAACACAAACAGAGGGCAAAAAAAGTTTGACAATCCGGAACAAATGGCTTGTGAAAAATTCAACTGTCGAAACGAATCGCCTGGAAAACAATGTATCCTTCTCATCTGCCACGACGGTCGTCCACAGTGGAAACAATATCTCCCGCCGCCACACTCGCCGGCGGGGTGGAGCAGAAAAGCACATTCTATCGAAATAACAAAAAAAAAAACACAAGCTTTGCTCTTCCAAGTGTTCGTCTACTTGCTCGACTCCGTAATGGCAACAGTGCGCGATGGAGAGACATACGAAAACAAATTTATTTAAATATGATTAAAATTTAATTCAATTAAGTACGCGTACGACGCACGTTCTCGGCGCTCGGCTCGACTGGTGATGTGCGCAATCCTCTCCGCTTCCGGTTATGAAAGGAAGAGGACGTTAAAACATGAGTGAAACTTCACGCCCATATTTCCACCTCCCGTCAAACTTCGGTCGTCGTGGAAAATATGTTTAGTGTTTGTTTTTGATGTTATCACAAATTCTGTATTTTTATTAAATTTCTTCCCCAAGCCGAGAGCGTCGCAAACGGAAGCGAACGGTATAATGTTTTAATTCAATTTGATGTAATATTGAAGTGAAGGTGGGATTAGCTTTTGATTGAAAATTTCACATATCCACTGACTGGAGATTGGAATTACTAATCGAGCCACTTTGGTTGTCCAATATGATCTGCGGTCGGAATGTTTGCGGTTACATGCGCTCTGTGACTAATCAAGAATGAATCCATTTAATTAACTTGATTGAATCTGGAGAGCAGCTCGTCATCATCATCGTCAGCGCGTTGCGAAGGTGGTCTCAACCGAAGAGCGTCTGTGCAGGAGGTAATTTGCTAGCAACTGGAAACCAAATGGCACTCTTGACTAGCGCACTTTGGCGTAGATCTCTTAGCATCGCATCGGTTCGGATCTGCTGCCAGGGACATGTGTCTGTTTGCCTTTGTGTCAATTACTTCTCTGCTTGTTAGTTGCTGAAGGAGGATGATCTAAATAATTGATAAGATGCATTTGACATTACTTGACTACTTGAATGGAAGAGCGGTAGAGAGGAGCAGTTGAAGAAGCCACACTTATCAGCACCCTTGGAGACGGAGCTGTTGGTTAGAGAACTTTGGTGACAATGACTAGGGTGGTTGTCAATAGAATACGTTAGAAATGTCAATGGGATATTTTTTTAGAAGAAGAATTTGTTTCGACAAAATGAGTAGAGAAATGTCAAATCAAGAATGACTTTGGCGAAAGCAAAGGTCAAGACGTTATTATTTCCCCGCATTCGGGTGGTGCCCAACGATTTGCCATTTAATTCTAAGTGCTCAAATTTCTTTTTGGTTTGCATTTGCAATGACAATCAACAAAGCGTAAGGCCAGTCATTGAAAACTTGGCAACTGGGCAACTTTATGTTGTGCTTTAAGAGTCAGTTATTCCATCACCGTTGTTTGTATATGCATCTAAAGCTAAGATTTAAATCGTCTGAAAATGTCTTTAAGCCTGCCTTACATTCTACTGACCAGCGTTCTATTGAAATTATTGGAAAACTGGTTTGAGAGTTTCGTAGATGTCACTATACTTAACGTACTTGCAGGTGATTTCAACATAAATTATTGTAACAATTACAACTTGAAGCACTTGAAACGAAAAGCAGATTTCTATGATTTCAAACAATTAGTTTATAATATACGTATGTTTCTAGGCACAATAAAACTTTGATTATTCTTGTGTACTCAATTGTTGTACCAATTGCAGTTTCCTTTTTGTTTCGACATTAGATCTTGAAGTATGCGTATGCTATAATAATGTTACAGGCTATAGATTCAAAAACGGAGAAAGTACTGCAAAGGCGCTTAAGGGAAAGCCATTTTTGAAAAGCAGAGTACCATTTTAAAGTTCCTGTAATCACACTTCACCGTCAGTTAAAGAGCCCCCCTTCTCCTAATAACAATGAACCTGGATCTTTATGGGTTTTGTAAGCAAATGAGGAAGCACGCTTAGAAACAAAATCAATATTTATTGCCTAGACAGTAGGCTTTGTCGATTTTGAAAACAAATAAATAAATCGAGTTTGCGAATTTGCATTTTTTGTTATGGTTGGAAATGTTCCAAAAACCACCCCTAAAAAGTTTCAAATTTAACAAAAGACGTTTAACGATATGAAGTGCACAGAAAAAAATAATTAATTTTGCCTCGTTTAATTCCAAGCCAAAGGAGGCGTAAACAATGTTTGCAAAAAATAATGTTTGCAATCTTTTATACAACAAGCTAGATTCAGGCATTATTTTGCTTAAATTTACATGAAATATCCTATAATTTTCTGCCAAATCAAGCATTCCCTTTATGTGCATAACATAACGCAGAAAATTCAATGTTTCTTTTTATCTGTGTGTGGTGTGAGATTCCAACTATTTCAGAAGGGAGAGAGTAGGATTATTCGAAAAATTCACCTTAAAATTTAAAAAAAAAAACACGTGGCACTTTCTGTCATGAATCATTTGAAACAACCAGTGCTTAATTTGAGTTTAAAATAAGAAAGTTATCTTATTTTGCAGACTGATTTCACACTTTTAAATGTGGCCTCACTGTTTGAAGGATGATGGTAGCACCCAGTGACAGCAATTTCACCCATCAAGGAGCACGCAGCATAATTGAAATTAGAATGTGAAATAATATTGTGATTTTCACCTTATAGATGCATCGTACCTTTAGACAATGTTTTGGGAACGGCAGGAGCTACCACGTGGTAGTCTTATTAAGTCAAGATAGATGTGGTAGGTTACACTAGCTGCCATGCAAAATGTTTGTAGTAATGGGTTCCAACATGGAATATCTTGAGATCCAGGCCATATGAAAATTTACTGTCTTGAGCAAAGTTGATCAGCAGGTCAAGGCGTTTCGGTTGGTGGATAGTAATTCAGGCTATTAAGATAGTAATTGCCGCACTTCGCAACACTATTTTGCACATGAATATCTTATACAAGCTGTATCTCGAGATCCTGGCCATCTAGGAAGATACAAAATTGTACAGATAGACACCTGGAGGCCATCAGTCGATGTCTCACGCCTATTTTTAAATTCAATATGGTGGTCTCCTGTTATAGAAAAACCTGGGAATTTCTGTCCAAAACTCTGCAAAATGGATAATTTCGGATCGCTTATAAATCGCGGACGCAATTTTGGAATTCAAGATAACTGCCGCTGACATCAGAAAAATAGGAAATACTGTCAAATACCCTGCAATATGAACATCTCGTGGTAGCAGCCGGCGTCTGTATACCAAAAATCTATGACCGACTTCATTCAGGATTCCAAGATGGCGGCTTCAGCTTCAGAAAAAATAGGACAAATACTGTCGCAAAGCCAGCAACATAGATACTTTTGGATCAAGAATTGCCTATTGAGACTCCTCTAGGAACTGTTGATGTAGTTTAACTTTAACTTCCAGATCCCGACCATTTTGGAAAGAAACACATTAGTGTTGCCAGATCAGTGGTAATCCAGCCCAAAAGTTCGTCTGAAGTTCTTCCAATAGTTCTTATCGATGAACCTACCTCGATGCCTGAAATCTAATACAACTTCTATTGGTTATTTTAGATTTCAGATACAAGTGAGAAAGTTGATGTACGTACTATTGAGGTATGCCTCTAGTTGAAATGTTACATTTGATCATGAAAACTCAGTTGAAAGAGTTGAAATAGATTATTATCACAAATAAGCACATATTTGGAAAGCCCTAGATACACATTTTTGAAGAAAAAAAAATCTGTATAAGAGTACGCATCGGTTATGGACGATGTGTTATGTTATCAAGTAAAAGTTTTGCCACAGAATATAAAATAAAACCCAAGAAACTGGATAGAAAATCCTGTCATGAACTAACAGAACAGTCCATGGAACAGAAGAGTAAGTCAACATTCGGAACGAGAGAAAAACGACGTAACTCTAACGTAATTTCAAGCTAAGCAGGTATATTGGTAGAAACCATTTCCAACATATTGAAAGGTAACTAAGTTTCACCGTGTCTTAACTAACCTTTGTCTTCCTATACACTCCGTTTCATAACAATAGAACCACCCAAAAAAACGTTCAAATTTTTTTGAAAGTGTAATGGTTTTCCTTATTCATTATTTCGTAATGACCGGAGAGCTGACTTACACCAATACACATCTGCATCAATAAACACCCTCTATGAATAGCAAAAGTAGAATTTAGAAAAATTGCATTTTCACAACTATAGAACCAATACCTGAATAATGCCATTCGCTTCAACTGCAGCTCAGTTTTCTTTCACCAATTAACGTATTATAACGTGTTTTGTTTAAGCTCTAAAATGTCACGTGGAACGTATTTGTCAGAGCAGGAAAAGGGAAGATTTTGGCTTCTCGTGATTGTGATATCAGTATTCACGAAACCGCTCGTCGTTTGAACAGATCTCATAACGTTGTTTTGATTTTTTTTGAAAAATCTTGATGGATATGGAAAAAATAAGAAAGGTGGACCCAAGAAAAAGTTGTCAAAAAGATGTGAACGCTGCAAGCAACTCACTCAAAAATTGGAACCAGCTAAAGGCTGACCTTATGCTTGATGTGTCACGTTTCACAGTGTACCGAACTTCATAAGACTTTCCAAATATTCGGCGACAAAAATTGAAGCAAGCACCACGACTTTCGCCCCGTTATAGAGCAAATCGACTTGAATTCTCCCGTGCTAACATGCGTAGAGATTGGAGCAAGGTGTGTGATCATGTTGATTCATGGTTGACAATTTTTTTTAAGCTATTTAATGTTTCAGGTTATCTTTTCTGATGAGAAGAAATTTAAACCAGATGGACCAGATGGAATCTTTTCAAACGGAAGAGATTTACTTTTCATCTCTGAATGTGGTACCATTCGTGCGCAAGACCATTGAGTATTTCAACAAGATTACGCATCAGTTTCTAAAAGTCGAGCGACCATGGCGGGGTTGTCTGAACATAAAATCCAAGTTATGGTGTTGCACTCAGAGGAGCGATCTCATCGGTAGCTACACGTGAGAGATGGCTATAATGCATATGAAAAAGAATCAATATAAGAAGGCATGGAAAATACCAAGAAAGCCAGTCTTGAGGAGCGCTGGTTTCAGAAGGAGAAAAGAGAAGAAAAGAAGTGCAAACTAAAAGATCAAAAAAATGCAGGACATGAAAGATGAACAGGATGTCAAGAAATCCTAGATTGAAGCGCGAAAACATCACATTTTAAGGAGAGCTGAGATTTTCCTCAATAGACTGCTGCAAAGATAAATAATCAAAACTAGAGAAAAATGAATAGAATTTCCACCGAATCGTGTTCCCTTGATGACTGACGGAAAAGTGTTGCTGTAGTTCTAAAACCTTTGAATTGAAGTTGTTTTGTTTTTTGAATTATAGTGCTAAGAGAAAATGGAACGAAGATTGTTGAAAAACTCCCTGCATCGGTAATTTTCCGTAGTCTCTGGTTCATTTGAATACCTTTCTTAACAAAGCCTTCAATTTGAAAAAAAAAAAACACTAAGGTTATCTCAGCTGTGAGTGTGGTATTTATTTACGGATTCCATTGAATCCTGAACGAAAATGATTGATCTTTTTACCTCTCGAACTGAAGGTATTGCAAATTTTACTGACTATTCCTTCTCGAACTGAAGGTAATGCAATTTTTACTGACTATTCATAACCTAAACTGCAACCCTTCATTACAGTTCTTGAAAGTTCTTCGCTACTACACTCAACCTTTCAGTAACGTAGCATCACATGAAAGTTAAAAACTCAAATTTCATTGTATTGATTGGGGGTGGTGTACCGTGGGGGTGGTTTAATAATTACATTGCAGATAACAACAGTGTTGACAGTAATTGTGTTGACCTACACAGTGTTCTAATATATTCTCATACAAAATAAATTTCTATTTATTGCAAATCGATAATCCAGATTTTATTGATAACTTTACCCATTATATCGCACAGGATAATACTCGATTCAATCAGCAGCAAATGTTTTTGGAATAACACCGCCTTTAACCTTTCTTTGACCAGCTCCAGACGTTCTTTGAATCCTCTTCGGCTTGACAACTTTCTCCAAAACTTCCGTATATTATGGCATTCACTTTAACGCCTTTTTCGCTGAAAACCAGTGGTAATTTGCCTCACTTTAATTTTTGTGTGGCTTGTGTTCACGTAAGAACTTAATACACTCGAGTCGGACATCGTCCTGTAGATGGGTAACATATAGCCCAAAACTGGTCGACTAAAACGGTAAATTTAAACCCCCTTTTTACGTTCTGTAAGAACAATAAGTGATGTGTCCTGTCTCGCGTCGCGTCCTCGAGTGTTATTCGCCCCGCTTGCAAATGACCTGCCACGCCAGCACCTCGGGAACCGTGGAATATTCCCAGAATCACCATCTCGGAACAGTTCTCGAAGAGAGAGCTCCTCAATCTGGCGTTCTGTACA
>JASCZW010021157.1:0-11115 GCA_034211315.2 Aedes japonicus
CCCCCCTTCTTCCACGCTCCGGACCGGCCGTGAACAGGGGATCTACATAGTACAGAAATGCCCGCCGGAAGATTGCGTCGTTCATCAAGAAATACCGCCGGTGGCGAAGACGCGGTGTTCTGGACCGGATTTGGCGTCGGCCCACTACTCGAAGCGATTGTTGGGAAAAGATGGAGGCGGCTGGCAGATATTGATGTGGCACCCAAGTCGGCGAAGAAGCCGCCCAACGTCCCCAGCTGCCGTATCATCGAGAATTTCTGGAGCCAACCCGAAGCGTAAGATCTACTTCAACCATTTTTTCGCGAAAACTGAGGAGGAATTGATAACAAAACGAAGAAAAACTCAAAAACATGCTCTTCTACACCACATGTTTTCATCCGTCATGGCGAACGCTGCGGTTAACTGCCAGAAGGCCGCTCGCAAGGGCGTATTTTTTTTTTTTGCAAGTAAGCTTAAATAATTACCTTCCATGGGAAATTTATCAAAAGTAATAATCTGTCTTAATTTGTTTTTCACCATTCAAAAAAAAAGTCCATTTTTTTGATGCAAACGTTAAGAGAAACTCCTGATTTGTTGAAGAAATTAGAGAAGAACATTTTGCACCAATTCCCTAATCTTAAATATTTAAAGCTCGATTTAAAGTAAATCTAGACGCATGGCTTAATACACCACTGCGTCCCTGATGGTTGAAACAAAAAACGTTTTACAGGCATTTCTTGATTCTTTGTTGACGAAGAAGTAAGAAAAAAGTGTTTCTCGATTGATCGACGCATCTCGGGATAACGGATCATGGAACTTGAGAAAATACAATTAATTGAGCGACAAACATCTAGAGAATCCTTCGTGGTCTGCCTCAGAAATAGCATAAGTGTTAAAATTTCCAAAATCAACGGTGTGTCTTGTAATCAAACGTTACAAGGACACTCTGAGTGTGGATAGAGCACAGCGCATCTATCATAAAAGTGGCACTACGGACAAAGAGCTGTGGAGAAAGGTGTTGAGGTACGTGAAAGGCGACCACGGTGTCTCCATACGTGATTTGGCAAAGATACGATTCCAACTTTTCCACCCTGCTTTACATCCTCTCGAGAGAAGGAAATAAGTCTTTTTGTGTCAGTAAACATCCGAATCGCTCCTTCAAACAAAATTTAGTGGCCAAAAAGCGACCACGATTACTATACAAACGAGTTTTGATGAAATTTGATGGCTGTAGTTGACGATGGATGACGAAAAAAATGTCAAAATGGATTGTAAACAAATCCCCGGTCAAAAATATTACCTGTCAACTGGTCGTGGGGATGCCCCTTACAGGTATAAATTTGTTTTTGCTGATAAGTTTGCTCGGAAACTAATGATTTGGCAAGGAATCTACAGTTGTGGCCTTAAAACCAAGGTTCTCATCACATTTCACACAATGACGTCGAAGGTTTACATTAAAGAGTGTCTGAGAAAGTGAATTTTTCCCTTCATTCCGCAACACAAAATCAACGTTATATTTTGGCTGGATCTAGCCAGCTGCCACAAATCTAAGGAGCTTTTCCAATGGGGGTGATGCAAAAATGACGTCCATCAAATTTCAAGTTTTTAAACCCCCTCCCCATCCTCTGTCACACTTTGTTACAAATATGATTACCCCCCTGTTGGATGTCACACTTCTGAAAAAAAAGAATATATGCATATTGGTTTTGTCGATTTCAATAATGACGTGTATTTTAGTTCAAATTGAATCATTTACATAATTACATGTGTAAAGTTCTTCTGTCCACGGATAGGTGAAGTGTGTTTTGATGGAAATAACTGGCAGAGATAAATCAAGATATTCGTAACAGATGGACAAAACTTATCGTATGACATGTTTTCTTCTGCAAAAAACGTAGTTTAAAAAAAAAAAAATTTCAACTGCACTCATTTAAGAAACATGTCAGTTTTGAATTTGAAATAATGTTAGTTGAAAAGTAGAAAAAAAAACTTGACTGATTCTGATTCAGAAATGCTTATGCAATTAATAATTGCATTGTATATTTTTAATTACTCTTGATAAATATTAAAAGTGCGTTGGTTTTTGAAGATCCAAAAACAAAGTTTTATTAATATATGCTGATTCGTAGCTTTCTCTAGATCACCTCGGTATGAGTGGTTTACAATAACTATCTTTACAACCATTGAACTAAGTAGATTACAATGGATAAAATTTAAGAAATGGGAGTCTTAGTTGAGTTTATAACATTTTTAGTTTTCCAATAACACATTTAAAAATTCATAACTCATGAACCACACCCAAAAATGCACTTACACATCTATAAGATAACTCTGGTATTTAAGTTTGCAGTGACAAACTTTGTGAAATTATCCAAATTGAGTTGTAAAACGTGCTTGATGAATCATTCTAATTCAATAGCAAAAGAGATCTGGAAAGATAGCTTGATAATACAACATTATTGCACGGTTCAGGAAAAATTGTTCGGAACAACCAGAAAAACACCGTTGGTATCGCGAAAAAATTCAAATCAACTTTTACGATTGAAAATTTTGATATATCGACATTGGATGTCTATCCATCTTCGAGATATGAAAATTATATGGAAATATACATAATTTTTCTTGTGAGAAGATGCACAAAACATCATGACTCGTAGAAAAAGTTCGGAAAAATCTTGAAATTACTCATTAGTCCGAAAAAGAACATGATCAGAAAGTGAAAAAAAAATGCAATCATGAATATTCCAACAGAAATAATTGTTTTTTATTGCAAAATTTGTTTTTTAGAACCATACAAATTTGAAAACGGTGAGTTTTTTTGTTTTGAAATATATCGAGGATTTTCGAGATTTACTTTGAATAGACAGGGAAATTCCACTGAAATTCTCATACCGGGAGATCAAGAAATGATCCCACCTTGGCATGGGTTCCAAGAAATCAATATTTCAATTTTGTGGGCAATTTTTGTATAGACGATGATATTTTTCGATTTTCCTGAGCCCTAGAAACTTTTGTGTAAAAAATTTACCATTGCATAATTTTTCAGCTTGCTGAGATAATTTAAAGCACTTTCCACCACAAGAATGTTTTCCTAAGACGATCAGTTCTCGAATTAGTTTTTTAAATCACAGTTAGCAAAATTGTAAAAAAAATCATAAATTTTTTCATACCTCAGAAAAGAGAGAATACCCTATTTTGAAATTTCCATACAGGGCTGGAATCAAAATTTCTTGTTGATAATAAATTCATTGATTTTTTTTCGCAAAGGATGGTGCTTTATTCAAAGTTCCCGACCGTTTGTCTCGATTCCTGAATTATAAACTTTTTTAAAGTAGCAGGTTCTTCCTGACCGAACTCTCCCCCATCCTAAAGCATTGTCCCATATTCTATAAAATCAAGATTTCAAGATTTATGATATTTTTGTTACTTTAAAAATAGAATATGCTAACTGAAAAGTTTGTTCGCGTACGTATTTATTTTTAACAATGCTGTTGTTGCTATAAAAGATGTTCATGTTACTCCAAATTCCTTAACGTCACCTCTGCCCATCTGACGCTCCATGCTGACCAAGATTGACCAACGTCTTCAGCAACTACCGACTGTTCCAGAAAGTATAAGCACACCTTATTTTAACGGCCATTTTGAATAAATTGAAATATTTCAACATGTTTTAGTCCTTTTGGTTTGCACATTTCTGAATGACATAGTATCAAAAAGTGCTCAGTTTTGTGTTACCTTTCAAAATGCGCGGTCTTACTCCGAACAATGAAAAAGTATCGTGCGCACATGGTGCACTGTGAGCGGACTCTCCTTGAGAAAATTGGCCAAGGAAGAGGGTGTAAACGTTGAAGCGGTACGATCTGCAATTCGAAAATATAGAGAACAATCTACGTTTGAAGATGTGCCGAAGAGTGGTCGGAAATCCGGTCCTGTTAGTCCGGATATCGATAAAAAGATCAGGCATGCCTACAAGCGAAAACTAGCGACTTCCGCTAGGGATGTTGCGAAAAAATTAGGGACCTCGTTGAGTAACGTCAAACGTGCCAAAGAATGACTTGTGCTAAAAACATACAGAAAGCAGAAAAAAACGAAAAGGAATGGCCCGCAAACTCTACGATCCGTTATTGTGTAGAATCTCTGGGTGTATAATAATGGACGATGAAACGTATGTGGAACAAGATTACAAAACGCTTCCCGGACCACAATTTTGTACATCACAACGGAGACGATGAACACTCAGAAATACGTTAAGGAATGTCTCCAGAAGCGATTATTGCCGATGATCAGGCAGCACGAAGGTCATGTAGTGTTTTGGCCTGATTTGGCGTCATGTCAATACGCAAAGGACACTTTAGAATGGTACAAAAGTCAAAATGTATGCTTTGTGCCGAAAGACATGAATCCGCCGAACTGCCTGGAAGCACGGCCAATCTATACTTTTGAGCTTTAAGCAAAGCAAAGCTTCGAAAATTCATAAAACCAGCGGACGACATCCACATATTGAAAAAATATTGGCCAAAAGTGGTCAAAATGGTGGGAAGTACCACTGTGCAGAAGCTAATGGGTAATGTTCGAGGAAAAGTTAGGAGTCTTGGCTATGATTGAATATTTTGATTAAACGAGAGTAAAATATCATATAAAACATTAAAATTAAATTATTAAAACTAAAAATAAACATGACTTGTATATTATTTTGACAATGTGCTTATACCTTCTAGAACAGTCTTAATGCATGGTTACTCTCTATTGGAGGTCGACCTTTATCAGGCCGCATCTTGAGACGCTTGGTAAGATGAGCGTTGTTTCAAATTCTTCCTCAAGAATCTCTTTCGGTTCAATCTGCTTGTCTTTGGACGTTGTTGATTTGATTTCTTCTTCTAGGGCCATATTTAGCGCTTGCCTGCGTGATGATGAGAGTCAGCCAACGTCTTTCTGTATATCCAAGCATGTCATTTCTCTCTCTAATCAGCAGGCTGGAAATCTCCGGAATTAATGTATCCAATTCTTTGGAAATTGCATTCTATTTGGACATGCAAAATAGAGGGAACTTTTTTGTCGAAGCCGGAGGAGCCCGTGCAGAACTGAAGGCTGAGTTCCCATCGGTGGTATTTTGAAACATTTTTAACAATCACTCATCTCGCAGAGAAGGTCTGCGCGTGCAAAAACCTTCAGTGTGTCTTCGGCTCAAGCTTTCGTTTTCAAGGTGCTGTTTTCGATTTGAAAGTTCTTCACAATGGTTCGTTTTTTATATCTTGCCAGTATTCACACACCGCCACACGCGGTTGGCTGGCTAATTGCGCCAGCGGGTATGCACGACAAAAATGCTTTGACCAGCGTTTGAAGCAGAACTGTCAAACTGCACCAACGCAGCCCAGAAATGAACACAATAGGATTTTTAACAAAATCAAACATCGATCGAAGTTTCATAAGAGCTTAGGCGGACGAAGAGTAAGTAGTTTCTACACTCACACAACTAACCGTATAAATCTGTAGGTTTTTCATTTGCCGTACACCCAAGCTTTTCTTTGACTCCTTTGCTGCTCGCATTAACGCTGATAAATTTAAGTTACCAAATGCAAAATTGTTGAATGTCACATTTTATAACCCACTCCCGCCCGTCAGCATATTGTCACAATGTGATACCCCCCCTTTAAAGAGGGACGCTCATTTTTGAATCACCCCACGGTATGCGTGCAAGCAATGTTAATTTTGTCGCCAAGAGATTAATCCTCCGAATATCACTGAGTTCAGACCAATCGAAAAATATTGGGCAATTGTCAAGCGAAAACTTCGACGATGCGAAAAAGATGTGACAAATGCACAAAAAAAGCGTTTAAAGTGGAATAAGTTCGCCGGTAAAGTGTCACCAGCAACTGTGCAGATCATGCTGGCAGCGATCACAAGTAAAGTGCGACAGTTCGGTTGAAACGGTAAACTATAATAATAAGTTATGTATCGTTTGAAAGTTGAATAAATACCCTTCTGTTTAACGTTTCGATCAACCGTGTATGTTGTTTAATTCTTGAGTTATAATCACTTGAATGCGTCCAAATTTACTTTGAACCGGGCTTTATTTCAAAATTTAGCTTCTGCAATGAGCTATTTATAAACAAGTCGAAGTGAATCTTTGTAATCTTGCTTTAAATGCGTACTGAGGGGTACTTCCGGCTTCTACCAACTTGCTTCTTGGATTTGAAACTAGCGTTGGACATTTTTTCTATCCTTCCATCCTTCTACGCTGCCGATTAGTTCTAGAAATACTCTTCTCGTAGTTATACAGGTACAATAATTATTAATGAACAGGATGCAGATCATACAAGAAGTTCACATGCATACGAGAGCCACGTCTTGGAAGAATTTTGAATCAATCTGTCCACAATATGACAGGCCTAGTCCACTGGATTTTGAGTTCCAGTTTATACAGGTTGTTAATATTCCCTGCAGCATCGCATAGCGACTCAACACTGGCGCTGTGTAGTGAGTTAATTCAAAACCAGCTTTTACCATCTTAACTGACGGTAGTAGCACTTTATATGCTCAATGTAACGAGATATTCCATGTTGGACCAATTCGGTTAAATCCCATGAGCCACGTGTTTCCAGAACAACGTTAGTGGAAACCGTGTTATTCGAAACCGTGCTGTTGAGGGGATTGCTGTGCATTTAGTTTACAACACTACCGTTATGACTTGATAAGTCTGTTGGTTTTGACTTTAAATAAATAAATAAAACTGTTCATGAAAATGCAATCGCTGTATCATAGACAGCGAACACATTTTCATTAACATTAATTTGGTTGTCAACTAAAATCTTTTTTTAATATTTTTGAAAAATGGTGACATGTGTTTTCACCAAACAGAACAGAAGCTGCAAAAATGAGCATTCTCAATGATAAAACTTACTTGAAAATCCACTCAACTAATGACACCCATGGTTGTGGGAGGGCTGATTGTTAATACCAATTTGATGCTATTCGTACCTGAAAGAAAGAGAAAAAAAAATCTAAGATGAGCTACTTTTAAATTTTCAAATGTGGTTTAACAAATTTAAAACTTTAACAATTGAATACTTGTAAATACTTGTAAAAGAGCACTTACAATTTTCGTGAACTTTTGTTATATTAAATCGAAACATCAATTTCATCACACACAAAAATTAACCATAACAAGTTCATCCAGGGAATAGTTCGCGAGACGGTCTACTTTGATGATCTCTTGTGCTGCAAGTTTACGTCTTATTCGATATCGACACTAAAGTAATTCGAACAAATCAGCGAGAACCCAAATGACCATCAATGGTAAAACAAGAGATTCCAATTAACGACGGACCAGATAATGCCATTTCCAAAGTTATGATAATCCGTAAATCACTGGAATTCGTCGACAATCTACGACAACCCCTGTTCCAACCCCAGCAGCATATGACCGGACCAAAAACAAAGACAGAAGAATGTGACGTGCAGGCGTCATCAAATAATCGTAAAAAAGAAAACTTTTGGGTGTCCCCCCCGCTTCAACTCCCTTCGCCACCGTCACCGTCCTCGTTATCATCATCCGTGAGCCACTCATTTGCCTTGGAGCAGAAAGGATGGCTCTTGAAAAAGGCAAGCTTCAAGCAGCGACGATAATTTGCTCCATCTACCTAATCCGTGTGCCTGAAAGTTGACCCCTTCCCTGAGGGGTCGTCGATGGGATTAATAAGATTATAAAAGAAAAATGTGACGCTTATTGGCCCGGACGAGTCTGGTCCCGATGAAATGATTTAATTATCATCATGAGTTTCGCACACGGCCTTATCCCTGTTAAGTAAGAGGCTTTGGATTCCCTCATCGATCTGAAATTTCGTTTGAGCGAGGAGACGCATTCTTGTGTGTGAATTTCTGATGGTTCGAAAAAAAGCACACATTACCATCACAACATCACAATCAAGAATCGCTTCATTTTGCCCCGGCGTGCGTCAGTAGTCGTTTGGCACCTTCATAATAATCACACATTCACGTTCATTCGTTACGACTCCTCAGACCCCCCTCTCATCATCACCACCTTCAACCGCATGAAAGCCAGCAGGAATCCCTCAGCGAGGACCTGATTGAGATAGCTTTTTTGGCATATCATCTTCTCGTCATTGACAGGCATTCGACGTTGCCTCCCACGTTCACACACACACACCCCACCCCTAATGCGACCCCCCGTCGAACTGCAATGAAGATGTGGCCCCTTTGCGATGGCGATGGTGGGACGTACAAGGGAACGAAAGAAAGGGCGAGGGAGAGTGAACGGCTTGCGGTTTCCTCGGAACGGGCCAACCAACTCGGAAGCCGCAAAAATTGTATGTTTGAGAACGAGAGCCCTTTTTTGCCGCAACAACCAGTCAGAGTCCTTTCAGTTCGATTCCGAGAAAATCTCCGGCGAATTGAGTCCCCCTGCCTCCTAACCGCCAGAACGCCAGACATTCCACTCTGCTCTTTCACCGTTGGTTGGTGTGGTGCGTTCGGCTAGACATTTTGCGGTTAAGTCGAAATTAAATGTTCGTTATGGGTAGCGATTTAACGGGTCTCCAAATTATTTATTTACATTCGTGCGATGTGGGGTGTTTCCCTTGTGATGGCCGTTATCAATATCCTATTAACACGTTGTCGGTTTCCGGGAAGGTTACTTTTTATGGATTATGGTAACCCGATTGGATATTGGATGGTAATTGGAGGAACTTATTCTCTCCATTCTTAGATTTTTCGGTACTGGAAACCATGCGTCTCCGTTAAATGCTTTGCGGCGGTGGAGATGGTCGATGGGTAACTTAGGGTGGATGATGACAGGTTAAAAGTCGGTGACGTCGGACGCTTGTTGGGGGACAAATCATGATTTGTTCTTTTGTCAGCCTCTCTCAAAAGTGGTGAATGTCCTGCCCTGAAAGCTACGCTAATTTTGACAAGTGACCCAATTTTAAGTAGAGGGCATTACGTCGAGCGTTCTTCAATGCCATATTTTTTACACTAGGTGCTATTCGTTTTCGCGCCTTTACCTTAGATGTCAAACGTCAATTGGAAAACATAACCTGATTTTTGGAAAAAGTAGTATTCGGAAGCTAATTAAATCCAACGTAAAATCGTTCTTAGGTGAGCCAACTGAATTTTAAAAGATTTTTATTCGTACTTGTGTGTTATAAGGTCTGTATCCACATTAATCCGGACACCTCCAAATCATTGTAGCTTTTGAAACGTAGGAATGAAAAATTTCACTGTGGTATAGCTGAGAGTCTATGATGAAAAAGACTATGATTGATGTTTACATATCATGTTTAGTATTCAAGATGGCGACGAAAGAAAAACAAGTTTGTGAGCGAAGTTGGTACGGGCGTACGTTAAATCCTGATTTGTCAATACGGGACCTTGCAAAAACATTGGATTTGCCTAAATCCACTGTTCACGATGTGCTCAAATAATTTTCGTGAATAATGGAACGTTTGACGGTGGAGACGAAACCGAGAAGTGACAAAAACATTGGACGCGCTGATCCCGTCATGGACCGAATGGTGAAAAGGATATTAACGAAAAACCCAAATCTCTCCATTCGAACGGTGGCTCGTAAAATAGGGATGTCGCCTGGTTATGTCCAAAAATCAAAACAACGTTTGGGACTTAAGTCGTATAAAGTTAAAACTGGTCCAAATTGCAACGACAAACAGAACTTGGCAGCAAAATCACGGGCTCGACGTTTGTACTGCGAATATTTGACGAAGTTTTCATGCGTTGTTATGGACGATGAAACCTATGTCCTGGAGGATTTCAAGCAGCTTCCAGCGCTGGCTTTTTATCCTTCTATGGCCAGAAATGCTACAGCTGAGCATTTCAGAATGAAGAAGGCATCGAAATTTCCCAAAAAATACCTATAGTAAATAGAAAATCTTTCGTCACTACAGGCACAATCAACAAGGAGATCTATCAGAAAGAGTGTCTGGGAAGAAGCGATTGCCACCCTTCATCAAAAGTCACAAATAAAAACCTTTGTTCTGGCCCGATTTGGCATCATGCCACTATGCTAAAACTGTGATGGAGTGGTTATAAGCAAATCAAGTGAACATTGTACCAAAAACCTCAAACCCGCCAAATTGCCCAGAGCTACGACCAATCGAGAGATATTGGGCTCTGATGATGCGGGAACTTTCTGGAAAGTAGCAAGGAATCAAAGACACACTTCCAGAAAATTTTGACAATGACGGCTTCTACTATTTCTGAAGAGTCTGTACAAACCTTAATGGACGGAGTTAAGCCCAAAGTTCGAAAATTTTATGCAAATATCGAATAACTATGTTTTGTCTTCACGAATTGTTAAAACACATCCCATGAATCTGAAATAAACAACTACGACGAAAATATAATGCGAAATTTATGTTTTATTCATGTTTTGAGGTGTCCGGATTATTGTGGATACAGACCTTAAATGACGAATTTCACGCCAACTCGTCTTCGTGATTGTCAGCATCCTCTCAGAGTCCGATGACACTTTGCGAGTGTGTAGACTATGTCTTTTCAAGCAATTTTGCAAACTTTGTTTTTTTCGAAATATACCTAGACTATCATTTGAAAAGAGCTTAAGTATTGTAGTCATTTTTTTTTAAATCAACAAAACTCAAAAATTAAAAGACTTACAAACAAGTGATGTATGGGTAACTTTCAGAAAATAGTCTTTACTTTATAAAATAATTGTAAACATTGAAAAATCTATTTTTACACGCTAAATAAAAATATTTTAAAATTTAAAGTCAATTTGCAAAATATTGCTATTTTAGAATTGGACGATTTTTTTTTCTTTATAAAGGCAATATAATTGTCTAAAAGTTTGTCATACATTGTAAGATGGGCACTTTTAAGGAAAAAAAAGTTTTTCTTACAACAAATTTTTCATGTCAACATAACTCAAAAGAGACACGACATACAAAAAAGTATTGTATGCGTGACTTTTAGAAAAAAGTTCTAGCTTTCATGACAAAAATTGTAAAAATTTAAAATCGATTCTCAAATGCTAAAAACATATGTCAAAATTTAAAGGCAATTTGCAAAAAAAAAAAATTATATTAGATTAGACGATTTTTTTCCTAATATAGGCAATATATAGGCAAATATAGGCACTTTTAAGAA
>JASCZW010021158.1:0-11104 GCA_034211315.2 Aedes japonicus
GACGGCTCGCCCTCCATGGACGCGTTTTTGCAGTTGCAGCGGACGAATCGGCACCATGATATTAGGCGCACAATCCAAACGAAACGAAATCTTGTATAAACAACTCTTTTAATTAAATTGGTTGTCCTCAAAAGGACAGCTTATCAATTTATGGATTGCGCCAACCAGCTGGGTAAAATTTTTACCGACGGCTCGCCCTCCATCGAGCACCGAACTAAATTTAAGATTAGTTCTTTAATAAACAACTCTTTTATTTTAATTTATTGTCCTCAAAAGGACAGATTATTTCCACCTATTGCTGACTGCTGCTCGCCACCAAGGACGCTTTCCCCTAAACAGCAGCGTTTTCGATGTCGTGGCGAAACAATCGCCACGATGAGGTAAGATGGCGGCTTGCACAAACCGACGCAATTGTGCGCCCCCATAGTCCGCCATTTTACCTCATCGCGACGATCGCTGTTTGGGAGAGCCTTGGTTACTTACCACCACCATCTGCTACGCGACCACCAGCTGCCTCTGCGACCAGCTCCGCTGACGGACGGATGAAGCAACTTCGACCAGCTACCAGCGACCAACTCCGCACTGCTTCAATGCTGCCAAACGAATGAGACGAGACGTACATGGAGATGACTTAACTTAACTTAAAATGTGTCTTTATTTGTTGTTTCATTCAATGTTTACATTTAATTATTACATATCAATTGTCTAGCCGAAGAGGCTCTTCATCTTTGTTCCTCCCTGTGTCTGTCTGTGGTGTGTTTGCTAATTTGCCACTCTAATGTACATATCATCCCCTATGGGGATTGGTTTGTTTAATTTAAACAATTTGATAACCTACCTAACTACAATAACTACAATTTTAAAAAAACCTAAGGAAGGGGTACCAGGTCCCGAATGACTTGGTGGTCTGATAGGTGGCAACGTGTCCTGTACCTATTGATAGTCTCACTAAAACGATCTTCGAGTGTTTTAATCTCGGCCAGACGGTGGATCTCAGTATTTCTCGTCCGCGGAGGTGTGTTCAGGATTATCCTGAGAAACTTGTTTTGAACCCGCTGTAGTTTCAGGTGGTGTGCTTTAGCGCAGCTCTCCCAGATCGGCATGCCGTACTCAATAACCGGGAGTATGATCTGTTTATAGATAGCAAGCTTGTTCTTCAGGGACAATGTAGACTTTCTGTGTAGCAAGGGGTACATAAGCTTCAACAGAACGTTACATTTTGTGACAGTCTTATCAACCTGTTCCCTGAAGTTCAGCTTGCTATCTAGAGTCACGCCAAGATAGATGGCTGAATTGGTCCATTCCACCGTTGTGCCGTTTAGACGAATTTTAACATCCTCAGCCGGAACAAGTCTGGGCGATTTCGAGTGTGGGAAGAGGATGACCTGGGTCTTCCCTGCATTGATGCAGATCTTCCAGTCTGTGAGATACTTCAACAGAACATTCAGGCTTCGCTGCAGTTTCGATGCGATCGCTCTCACTACCCTACCATTGTGGACGACTGCGGTATCATCGGCAAACAGCGACAAAGATCCGTTTTCAGGGAGTGGGGGTATGTCCGAGGTGAACAGGTTGAACAGAAGTGGACCTAGAATGCTTCCCTGCGGAACACCGGCGGAAACCTCCTGCGCATCAGAAACTGCACCATGCAGCGAAACACTGAATGTCCTGTTTGATAGGTAGCTTTTTACCATCTTCACCAGGAAGACTGGAAGATTGAACCGATGCAGCTTGTAGACCAGGCCATCATGCCAGACGTTGTCAAACGCCTTTTCCACGTCAAGAAGGGCCATGGCAGATGTTTTCTAAACAGACTTGTTTCGCCTGAGGATGTTAGTGACTCGATTCAGTTGATGTATCGTTGATCGACCGCGTCGAAAGCTAAACTGTACATCAAGCAGGATGTTGAGTTCGTCGGTAGAAGCAAGGAGCCGACGGTAAATTGCTTTCTCGAAAAGTTTTGATACTCCCGAGAGAAGGCTGATGGGTCGATAGCTCTTGGAACATGAGGGATCTTTCCCAGGCTTCCGGATGGGTATGACTTTAGCTGACTTCCAGCACGAGGGGAAGTAGCTAAGTCTAAGGCATTGATTAAAAATTAATGCTAGATGTTCATAGAATTGGGAACTCAAGTGCTTGAGTTCCAAATTCAGGATTTTGTCGAAACCTGGGGCCTTCATGTTCTTCGATGTTTTGATATAGTTCGACAGTTCGTCAGCTGTGATTTCTAGTTCCTCCGAAAAATCATTGGGATATAGATGGATGTTATTCGCATGCTCGTTAACGGCAGATTCGTGAGGACTGACGATGTTCTGTCCAAGATTGTGTGAGCTGACAAAATGTCGACCTATCTCAGCAGCCTTCTCAGCGGGAGTAATCAAACGATCCTTAGAGTCATTGTTGTCTAGTGGGATCAACGGTGGAATGGGCCTAGGCTTGGTTTTTAGAATTTTAGTTAATTTCCAGAACGGCTTAGCACAATCTGGGAGGGCGCGGATTTTGTTGGCAAAATTATTGTTTCTGAGATCCACCATTCTGGCCTTAATGATCTTGTTCAAACGATTGCACTCTGATTTTAACGCAGGCAGACCAGTACGTTGATACTGTCTGCGAGTGGTGTTTCGAAGACGGATCAAGTTTTTAGTGAGACTATCAATAGGTAAAGAGTTGCTCACCTGTGTTACTTCCGGAATGTGGTGCTCCCGAGCCTGGGAGATCGCCTGCTCGATAGACTGCAGTTGCCGATCGATGTCGTCGGTTGATTCGGGGCGCCTATCGTAATCGACCGTGTTGTCGATCTGATGGCGGAACTGGACCCAGTTGGCGCGATGGTAGTTTCGCCTGGTTACCGAATGCCGGTTGACGCAGGACCCAACTTCAGCCACCACCGGATAGTGGTCTGAGCTGAGCTCCTGGTGTGCGATCGGCTGACCGATGTTGTTCCCCATGTTGGTGAGGAAGATGTCTATCGTAGCGTGGAACCCAGATCTGCTCAACCGGGTGGGAGTATCCGGGCCCAGGATGGTGTAGTGGCCCTCTTCCAGGTCATCGTGTAGGATGGAGCCGTTCTTGTTCCGTCGTGCGTTTCCCCAGGTTTCATGTTTTGCGTTCAGGTCACCGGCGATAATAAACTGCCCATGCCTCCGAGTGAGCTTGATGATGTCGTTTCGCAAGATCCTATCTGTCCCGTCGTTTGTGCTTGCTTGTTTGGGACAATAGGCCGCGATGATGGTGATAGGGCCGACGGTGGATTCGACCTTGACTCCGATGGCTTCGACGAATTGGAGCTGTAGACTCGGAAGCATCTGGCAGTTGATGTTGGTACGCAGGGCGATGGCGACACCCCCTCCGGCGGAACTGGTTCGATCGAGTCTGATCAGACGGAAATCTGGCAGGAACATGTTGATTTCAGGCTTGAGGTATGTTTCGGTGATGACTGCGATGTCGATGGCTCGGTCGTTGAGGAAGTCGATGAATTCGATTTGCTTGTTCTTTATAGAGCAAGCGTTCCAATTTGCTATCTTGATAATTTCACGGTCCATTGATGAATGCAACAATGGCTTGGATTGATCGTGTTCGGCAGGTCCTCTTGATGATGGTAGCCTGTGTAAGAATGGCAACGACTTCCTCCGTTGTTAGAGCTGCGTCGTCAATAGTTCCGGACGCTGCATGAGCGTACGACCGGCCTGGAAGGGGGTCTTGCGATGGCTGGGAGGCTGCAGCTGTGAACCGATGCTGAACAGAGGGCCGGCTGGGTGCCGAACGGTTTTGGTGCTGTTGGTGTGGCGGAAGAGCCGGAAAGTTGTCGGTCGTGAAGGCCGGAGGTGGACCAGATCGTCGACGGCGGTCGGGTTGGTTGTTGGTGGACGCTTTCCTGCGAATTGCGATGAACTCAGCTCGCTTTGGGCATTCTTTGCTCGTTGCTTTGTGAGCCGCCCCGCAGTTGGCACACACTGGAACTGCGTCCTCCATCCGCTCACAGGCATCGGGTAGGTGATGCTTGCCACAATCGATGCATCGCTTTTCCATGTGGCAATTTCTGGTCCCGTGTCCGAACATCAGGCAGTTCTGGCACTGAGTGACATCCCGGTGGACCGGTTGGTATCGGTCCCACTTGACGGCGATGTGGAACAATGCTCTGATGTTTCGCAGATCTTTAAGACACGTCGAGTTTTTCTCGAAGTGTATCTGGTACAGTTGGTCCCGATAACTTCGAGAGGTGTCGTGCCGACGCATTTTGTTGATCTGGATCGGCTTGAGACCGTTGGCTTTTAGCTCCTCGGTCAGATCCTCCGTCTTCTTTTCTGGCAGACCACGCAAAACCACTTTGAATGGTTTGTTGGCTGCAATATCGTGCGTGTAATATTGCACTTCAGACCGCTTCAGGAGTTCCTTGAAGGCGTTGAAGTGAGGTAGTGACGTAACCATCACTTTGTAACCCTGCGAGCAGAGTTGGATAGTGCACCTTAGGCCCTTGTTGATGAAAAAGTAAACTTTCTCAAGGAAACCTTCCGGAAATCCCTTCACAAAAAAGGGCGGTAATTTCTCCTTCTTTTCAATTTGCGGTTCGGCACCGTTTTCCAGAACGGCGTAGCGGTTGTTCGCCAGAAGCTTCTTGGACGACAGCACATCGTCCGCTGTATTTGTATGGGAACGTTTCCCGGTCGAGCTAATGCCGGCATTACTTGGCGGGGGCTTCCCCATATCGGGGTTGGGCTGTGTATCACACAACGCGGCAGCAGACAGTGCACCACGCACCGAAACGAGAGAGCGAGAAAACCGAAAAACTTATCACAGCGCGAGCGAAAAACACGACCGATCGTGTCGCTTGGTAAAACTGGAATACATGGAGATGATGAAATGTGTCTTTATTTGTAATTTGTTTTAATGTTTACATTTGATTGTACAATTTAATTGATTAGCCAGAGGGGCTCTTCATCTTCAATTTCGTTTCGACTGTACCCGAGGACGGTGTGTCGTTTCGTCAATCAACTAGCAGAGCAGAGCAAAATGACCGGACGTGGCAAGGGAGGCAAAGGACTCGGTAAAAGAGGAGCCAAGCGTCATCGCAAAGTGTTGCGTGATAACATCCGGGGAATCACCAAGCCCACCATCCTCCGTCTGGCTCGTCGTGGCGGTGTCAAACGTACATGGAGAGACGAATGATATGATTGGTTAAAGTCCCTCTCTAATACAAAGAAGAAGAATATGATGCGAGACGTTCCTTGCTTCGATTTGAAATCTGTGATAGGAAATTTGGAAAATTTACTCTGCAAAATGACATTATAAGACATCACCTTATATTTGCGTTATTTTCAATAGTTTACTATTGTTTGAGAATAATGTTTGACAATTCAATTGGAGCGCGGTAAAATTTCCGACCGGTTGAGGAAGAAATCATGTAAATCTATCGTGGATTATTTAAGTTATTTGCGTACAAAACGTACGGTTTTTCGTGACGATCGCAATATTTTAGATTTTCATTTGACACCGTACTCTTGCCGAAATTTGCCTCATTCGTTTGGCAGCATTGAAGCTGTGCGGAGCTGGTCGCTGGTAGCTGGTCGCAGCTGCTTCATTCATCCGGCAGCGGAGCTGGTCGCGTAGCAGCTGGTGGTGGTGAGTACCAAGGCTCTCCCAAACAGCGATCGTCGCGATGAGCTAAAATGGCGGACTATGGGGGCGCACATCGCGTGTGCAAGCCGCCATCTTACCTCATCGTGGCGATTGTTTCGCAGCGACTTCGAAAACGCTGCTGTTTGGGGGAAAGCGTCCTTGGGGGCAAGCAGCAGTAGGTGGAAATAATTTGTCCTTTTGAGGACAATAAATTAAAATAAAAGAGTTGTTTATTAAAGATCTAATCTTATTTATTTATTTATTTATTATCATCATCTGGCTTGGTGCCTTAATGAACTTTCACCGATGAGGATAAGCCCGTTTGAATTGGGCGTAAAAACCTCATATCTTTTCAGCAAAACATTGCATGATATGAACATACATTAAAAAATAAGGTCGAACAAAATAAAATACAATTCAAAAATTTGAAAAAAAAAATAAAACTTAGAACTATGTCAGCGGCTGCTGCCTTTGGGGAACGGAAGAAAAAAAAATGTTTCAATCGAAATCTGTTTGTGTTTGCAAATTTGAATCTATATAGCTGTAAAGCTTTTCTGCACAATTCGGAATTACATTCAGAAATATGCTCGATGCATTAAATGTCAACTGCAACTTAATTCTATGCTGATTTTTCTTCAAAAAGAAAGTTTCAACTCTATGTACCGTAGATAAAGGAATTTCTTTCTTTTCTCACTGCTTGATGACAAATCATGAATAGTAAACTGTAACAGTACCAACACATAAAAATATGAAAAAGGTTTTTTGAGCTCTAACGGACGGTAGGTCCACGGCATGTAGTTTATTGATATCTTAATGCAAAAGCTCGAATTTTGAACTACCGATAATAAAAACTGATGTTCAAAATTGTCCTCAGCTGTCCTGGCCCTACAAGATTCAGACGTAGAGCTCCCGAAAGTGATAGCCTGGACCACCAGGACCGTGATGATCATTTTGAAGATCAGCACACAAAATAGTACGTAGTTATATCAACCAAAATAGGAATAATTTCAAATAAAATTTTGGTTCATATATAGGCCAATAAAACTGATGAACTGATTCAACAAAACCATTGATTGGGATTGGGAAACTAGGAGAATTTAAAATTTAACACTTCATTTGATCACTTTTTAAAAAATAAAAAATTAAACCTTGAAACACTTTTTTAAATTTTCGCTAGAATTCGCGAGCAAATTCCATTTAATTCCACTATGAGCTTATCTTTTGACAGATAGGCCTATTTCGTCTGCTACTTACAAACTTCTTCAGTGTCGAGTGCTCGACTTGAAGGAAACATCATAGTAGGTCTAGTATTTATAGTAAGTTTGTTGGTACCGCGGTATGTGAGGTAGGGGTGGGAGAAGTTCTTGAGTGTGTTTATGTGTTTGTTCGTATACCTGAGATGTTGTTTGATACCCACAAGGTTATTCATTATTACTTCGTTTGAAGTTAGTCAAATTGGTGTGTTGTTGTGTAGTGAGTTGTTTTTGTGTGAAGGTATAAATTTAAACAGCCACGAATATCCGTTTCCTTGATCCTTGTTAAGCAATTTTTTGGAATTTTGTTTGTGGATTGCTATGCTTTCCGCTACATTTAGTTTCCAGGGGTTTGTGATATGTCTTAAGATTTGTATGTTATTTAAGTTTAAAAAATGTTCTTCATTGAATATATGTTCAGCTACTTTTGATTTAAAATGGTGTATGATCCCTTTGTCAGTGTCTTTGTTTGCTTTAGTGACTTCTGCAATGTGTTCTTTGAATCGAATATTGAGATTACGTTTAGTTTGTCCAATGTAGATTTTGCCGCAATGGTCACAAGTTATTTTGTAGACCCCGGATTTGTTTAGACTGTTAATGGGGTCTTTAGCCGACCCTAAGAGGGTTTTAAGTTGATTATTTTTACTAGTATAAACTATTTCAAAACCGAAGTTGCGTAGGATTGGTCGTAATTGTGTAGTGTGGTTAGTTTTTTTTTAAAAATAGTGTTTAAAAAAAGTGAAAGTGAAAACCATTGAGTTGAAGCAAAACTTCATGCATGCTTTATATAATTTTACGTCGTGTTTTATTGATATAACAATTAATATCTATTTATATTTGTTTTTTGTTTATATTTTTATCTTTACATATTTATATTTATATCGATACGTACATTAAAATTAAAATACATTATTCTTGAACTTACATTAGAAAAACGAAAAGGTGAAATATGTCAGTGACATATCTGCAAAGTCGACGTAGGACTGCTTGTTGATGTGGAGGAATTGTAATAGAATTAATAACTATCTACTATATTTTGTTCAGTCTAAAGACTCATCAAACCATCTGTTATTAGATTTAGTTTTCCACGAAAATTAATATAGTCAACTCTTTATAACTCTTGAAGTGGCCCTAAAAAGGGCCGTTTGGTATTCAGTTATTCGCTGTTCCTGGAGTGATCCGGTAATTGTCGAGTACCAGATGATGATTTGGTAGACAGTCGAATAGGTGGTCGTTGTTGTTGGTTCTGTTCCATGGAAGAAAAGCATATAATATTAGTCTTTAGGTGTTTTAGGAGCGTTAATACTGTGTATGAAAACCTTGAATTCAACTGTCATTCCAGTTCATGTTCCACAATATCTGCTACCTGTTGATTTAATGGTTCTGGTGCTTCAAATGCGAGTACAGACAACATAGGTCTATGATACGAAAAATATGAACAATAACGTCTGCACTCTACGCCGATATTTTTAACAAACATTAAATCTATACAAGAACCACCAAGTGTGGTTGCTTCATTCCGAAGGTGTGCTAAAGTAAATTTTAAATGTTTTTGCATAAAATCTAGAAAATCTATTATGTAGAAGGAGATGTTCGCTCATCACCATGAGGCACCAAGAGTGAACATTAATGTTTTTGACTAGAATGAAAGATGTGAAGAGAAAGTGTTGAAAGTTCCGTCAGAGTACGGCAGGTAGCAAATCAAACTTTAGTGATCGTCAGTCGGTGCGAATCAAAACAAACCCAAAAAAGGAGAGAGTTCCTCTCCCATGTGCGCATAAATAAACAGAGAGCACACAATAGATCGCTAGAATAACTATACAAGCCACAGTGGTACATGAGCGTCTTTCCATGCGTCAATTTTTGCCTGTTGAAGTGGCGGACTTGTTCCGTTGCTACAACCTACCCCGCAGTGGGATGTTAGGCAAAAATTGACGTCCATGGTTCGAGTACCATTGGATACATGCCCTTTCGCTCATTTTTCAAAACATCTGTTAGGTTTCCTACCTGCCGTACTCTGACGGCACTTTCAACACTTTCTCTTCACATCTTTCATTCTAGTCAAAAACATTAATGTTCACTCTTGGTGCCTCATGGTGATGCGCGAACATCTCCTTATACATCATAATCGTTACTCCTCGCACGGAGAATAAATAACATGAGAATTAATGTACATAAATGAGTTTCATGTACTCCAAATCACGTACAGACAAAATATCTCGAATTGGCATATTGGGTTGTCTACCTCGAGCCCGAAGGGAATCATAGAGCCCCGATCTGACTCCACGATGTTCAGCACAAGACCAAATAACGTGATCTGCGTCCTGATAGCCTTGTCCACATTCACAGAGATTGCTGTCGCTCAGCCCAACCCGGTATAAATGAGCGTTCAAAGAATAATGATTGGACATGAGGCGAGACATGACACGAATGACGTCTCGACCCACATCCATCGCCCTAAACCAAGTGGTCGTGACCTAAAAAGCAGCTGACGATGGCAGTACATACAGTGGATTCCTGTCAAATATTCAGGCTATACATACAAATTTCGATCGCGTTCCCCCGACAATTGATGAAACCCGCCCTTTTCAGGGCGAACAAATCAATTTGCCAAATTAAAGAGTTTGTTTTATTAATATCTTATCGAGTAATGAAAATAGCATTACAACGCACCGTCTCAACATGGCGTAACTTGAAGAGCCCGGATAAAATGGCCGAGCCGCGTCAATCTATATGTAAATCCCGATTTTCTCTGTTCTGACAATTGCACAGGATGATTACCCGCCAATCATTCAGGCCACCCTGCTACTTGAGAAGACCGAGAAGCCAATTTGATCCCTATGTTCCCCCCGATAATTAATACGAACATCTCCTTCTACACATTTCATTTATGTGTTTTTGACTAACATTAGCTTTAAATTTTAGTTAGTTCAACCTGTATGATTAGTTTAAGATTTTTTTCTGTGTATGTGTGTTCAAGTTGTTCAAGTCAAAAGAAAACCATAAGTTGTATAGTTATGTGTTTCAATAATTTAGAATTTAAATTTAATGTGTTATGTGAACCATACTTTAAATTTCCACCCTCTTTCCCATCCGTAATTTGTAATTCCTATTAACCTCGAGACGGCCGCGAGTAATCGGTTTTATCCCCCTAACTTTAGTTTTAAGATAAATGATGCCTTTTGTGCCTTTTATCATGGCATCGGGTACCATTGCATGAACAAAAGGGGGTATCAACTAAAGCAATGTGAATCAAATTCATTAAAAGGGGAGGGGAATCAGATGTTTCGCTAAACACTAGCGTGAAACAGAATCTACCTCTCGAGAACAAAGAATAATAAGAAGAAGACGATGGGAGACGTCTCTTGCTCAGATTTGAAAACTGTGTTAGGAAATTTGGTTAACTTACTCTGCGAATCGAAATTATAAGACATTACCTTACATTTACGTTATTTTTAATAAGTTAATGTTAAAAATCAATAAACTTGATTACTAAAACTGATACGTAGAATTATTTCTAATCGATTGGTGCAAACGATATGAAAATCGTTTATGCAACGACTTAGTTATTATCGCTCAAAATATCCAACACGACCCGTAACGCGGTCGATTTCATACTGTTTTTTTTTTTTGAAATTTTGTATCGAGTGTTGACTTTGGTCAGATCCCCCAGACTTATCGAGATTTACAGCCTCGAGCTGATTCATTTCTCATCATGTATGTAAGGTAGCCACATGTATGTAGCTCCACTTAATAGCAAGATCAAATTGAGTTACCGAGTTGCATTCACAGTAACGCTGTACGAAGGGCCAAAAACGGTGGGCGGACCCGTAAGCAGAAACCCGCGGGAACATAAGATTCTCCTTCCAACGATACGATACAACAAATCGCATCCAATTCGAAATACTCATTAAGCTTTCTACAGGATGGCTTGTTAAGAAGGGCGCGTCACTCACGCTGAAACTGTTGGAGTAGAATTTGCAACATTTTAATCGAATCGGTAGGATAAGAAAATGATACTGTTTATTCCCTCCTAGACGCCGGTTGTCATACCACTCCATGGTCCAATTCCAGCTTGAGTGATACCCTGATGCTCCCACCCTGCCCAATATATATTCAATGTCATGTAATAATATATAAAATATAGTGAATAATAAACTGATAAAAAATATAGTGAATGATTATTATAATGATATTAAATATAGTAAGTGAATGTAAGAATGATAGTAACAATT
>JASCZW010021159.1:0-11103 GCA_034211315.2 Aedes japonicus
CCAATGTTGTATATACTCACCTCAACGAACGCTCAATACCTGTTTTCGAGAGAGATAACTCACAGTGTTCATTTTCGTACCAGCATTGCAGAACGAGATGGAGCGCGACGGTTTGAACGATATGGTGATTCGACTCACCGCGAGAATAGGAAAAACCAGAGAATGAGTTCATAAGAATCAGCTCTATCTCTCTCAGACCTTGAGCACGATCGTAATAACTCATGCAACGTTTGACTCGCAGTCTGAGCATTATTTTGTTGAACAAACAATTTCTTGCTCACTCAGTTGATCGCTAGCAGTTGTCTGGTTCGGAAATTCCAGCAATGCCGCCGCTTGTGTGAGACAATGGCAAAACGAGAAAACAAGGAACTGATTTCCGTTGTAATGCTAATCCAGACGGGCCACGTTGGGATAGCGGCTAGTGTGTTGAAGACTCTGATAAGTGAGCGAGTAAATATAATTTAATAAACATAATTATCAATTTAAAATCGATTTCGCATCGCGTCTTGGTCATCATGCGTTAGCCGCAGTGTATGAATCAGAATGAAAACATGAATACTGGAATCATAATGTATATATGGAACGATTAAAGAAATGGTTGAAGTAAAAACTAGAAAATAAATGTATATAATTATTGAGATTTATCTTCTTTTTCTGCTATCTTCATTCGGGAATGGATTTTCAGTGGTAGACTGATATTATAAATATCTGTTTTCTTTTAAACTCAGCATAACACGCATTTTAATAAAAAGATGGAATGTGACTTTCCACAACAAATTGGTTTATTTACCTTTGCATCGTACCGTTATATTTCAAATCTCGCGTATCATTTGAAAAGAACCAACCGACGATTCTCTTCCTCGACTTCCTCTGTTGTATACCACGGCGAAACAAACAAATCTTTGGCTCTGCGTGTAGCTTTCAACAACTTATGCAATACAAAATATGTTAATAGCTGCGTTATTACAGAAGGTTGATGAACAAAATCGGTCAAAAAGGATTGTTCCTTTGCTCGTGGTACGCGAGAAATCGCTGGCTGCTGAGATGTTGTTGAAAATCTAACACAGTTTCTTAACCGCAATCACGGCATTCCATTTTAAATTACGATACGAAATATTGAAACGCCATTGACTCCATTGCAGAAGTCAGCTGTTGGTATAAAAAGTGTATTTGTTTGGAGCGTAAACATTTTTTTTTAATATATAAATCATTTATTTGTACAAGCTCAATCGAATACACTTTACAGAGCCAAGTTTTCATATTTGTATACATAAATTATCTTAAAACTAACGTTAAGAGGATAGAACCGATTACTCGCGGCCGTCTCGAGGTTAATAGGATTAACAACTGAATGGATGGGAAGGTAGGCAGGAGTTTGAAGTGGGGCTTACATAACACATTTTTTGTTAATTCTAAATTGTCATAAAACTTTTTGGCTTCTTTTGACTTGAACATTTTTGAGAAAGAAAAAAACCACACACAAACACAGATAAAAAAACTTATAGTAAACATACAGGTTAAACTAACTACAATCTAAGGCTAATGTTAGTCAAAAACACATAGATGAGCTTCAATTTATTTGTTCTGTGTTCGGTCAGAAAGAATGTAAATATTCAGGGAATACGTTCATACTGACATTGTTTTGTAGTTATTGAACTTAACTAACTTGCCAAATGTATGATTTGATATTTCATATATAAACATTGATAATTTTTTTTTTTTTTCCCTTTATTATCGAGATTTTCAGCTCTGGGCTGGTTCATCTCCCGTCGTAGTCACTCAAATACCATTTGGGTATTTTCGTGACTAGTCCGGGGGTGAGATTTGAACTCGTGACTTTAGCGTGAGAGGTATGGATGCTAACCACTACGCCGGGGTCGTCCCCACGGCAATAAATTTCATGTTTTCTATCGGTGTGCCGGAAATGAGTTCCTATGCTGAAGTTTTCCTCTTCTCTACGTTTTCCGAACTTGTAATCAAGTTGAAATTTCTTATTTTGTGGATTTTTTTTCATTAAATGGTTTTATAAATTATTTATGCAGCAATGAAAATCGTGTACAATTTGGTAATAATTAAAAAAAAACTTTCCCATCGTATCTCAAAACTTATTTCCTAGAAATAAAACTCTTTCCATCGCGAATTGTATGTATGTATGTATGTAAGGTAGTCACCATCCCTTCTAAGACCTTGTCATGTATGCAGATCCACTTAACAGCAAGATCAAATTAAGTTAACGGTTTGTATTCCCAGCAACACTGTATGTAGGGCCAAAAACGGTGGGGCGGACCCGCAGGCAGAGGCGCTTACGCGAAACCCGTGAAAAATTAAGATTCTCATTCAAACTATACGATCCAACAAATTGAATAACCCAATTCGCAATCCTTATCAAACTTTTTACGGGATGGCTTTTTAAGAAGGGCACGTCACTCTCGCTGAAACTGTTGGAGTAGAATTCACAGCATCACAATCGAATCGATAGGATAAGAATAAAGGTAGTGTTTGTACCCTCCTAGACGCCGGTTGTCATACCACTCCATTGTTCAATTCCAGATTTAGTGATCCCTGATGCTTCCTCCTTTCCCAATATATAGTCAATGTCATATAATAATTTATTAAATAAAGTGAATGAATATTAGAATGATGAATAATATAGTGAGAGAATATAAGAATCATAATAACAATTCCATTTGTGAACCTGAAAGTTTAGACAATGTAAAAACGAGTAAAAAATATGGTTTGAAATTATTTTTCAAAACTTGGGATGTTCATGGATGATCTGAGATTATAGAGCATATAAAGAATAGTAAACCTAAAATTTCCAAGTGCTCTTCCTTTTCCTTTTTCACAATAACTTTTTGTAGAGGGTACTATAGTGATTTTAATTATGTGAGTTTGTGTATTGCATAAATTTAATATCATAAAATAAAATAATAAACTGACGTTATAATGTTAAGTAGTAGTAGTAGTATTTTGCTCCTCATGGTCACAGGTTTGGTCAACCGATTGCTCATCACAAAACTAATGGCTGCCTAGCAACGGTTGCCTAGAAAAATACAGTTATCAGCTACCTGATCAATGGTTGCACGCCAGTGAACCCTCCAGGGTATTAGCCACCGCAAGCTGTCAATCCAATATTTGATCCCCGCCACTCCGCACAGCTTGAATAATACCGAACGAATGATTTAGTTTGCGAAGGTGTATCCCTTTTTATCGTTCACTGCAACATAGTTTATTGCTACATTGAAATCTTCATTGCAACATTGAAATGGAAATCACTGAAATACTATGCATGTAGTAAATTTAGCCTTCAAAACTTTATTTTAAAACATCACCTTTTATTTGCGTTACTTTCAATAGTTTACAATTGTAGAAAGATATTTTTTTATAGTTGACTCAATACGCGCGGAATTTTGCAGCCGATTGATTTAAACATATTGAAAATCTATCGAAGAATAATTAAGTTATAAGCGTTTAATTTGTATTTCCTATCGGACGTTATTTTAGGATTTTCAAATGACACCCTAATCTTGCCGTAAGTCTACGTCAAAAAAAATCGTTAGCTCTCTCGTAGCGACTGTCTAATATGCACTTTCAAATCTGAAAGCCACGAATCACACCTAAACAATATGTTCAATAGGATTAAAAAAAAAATGACGTTTCGATCGAATATACTTTGTACGGAAGGTGGTCTAGCATCTCCTAATCGTCTACTTCGCTTCTTGAATATGATGCAAAAGATAAGTCAAATGTAGGTGAAATAGAAGTAGAGACAGATTATCTTTTACAATTTTGACATGTTTAAAAAAGTCACTAAATGTACAGCCCAAAACTCACTTGAAAACACAGCACATCTTGAACTCATGGATATCGATAGTTAAGGAACAACATATTTTTTATAACAATGCTGAGATGTAATTCATATATTGGCTTACACTGCGCTCTGTTTGCTGACATTTAAATATGTATTCGATGCCAGATGCACACACATGTCTTGTCCACGCACGTGCTTTATCAGCCAGTACGAAAATTAAACCGTTCTCGCAAACCTCGATAACCGGATGCACACTAATTTTATAAATTCTTTCTATAAAGTCTTTATAAATTACACTAGAGATGCATCATAAAAGCGACACAAGCTAACGCCAAGATATAAATAATGCAAACCCAATATCACTATCCCACCAACAAGCTTTTACTCATTAAGCAGGAAGCAAATAGGAGGTGATAAAACAAATCCCAAACCCTCTATTGGTGGCACGCCGCAGATATCCACCTACTAGACGCAAGCGAATTATCTGTAACATCTTGTTCAACCAGCATCGTTAACTCAATGAGCAAACCCGTCAGCTGCTCATGCGGTACTCACTCACCATGCGAGTTGGTTCCTCGCCACTCAATAATAGTTCGTTTCATAGCATGAAGAGATGAAAGCGCAATGGCAAAAATACACACAATTCACTCTCCTGCGGAAACGATAGGGGGATGATGAACAGCAGCATTATTTGTGTTCTCTCCTCTCGCGAGCAGAGAACTCTCGGCTGCAAATCGTGAAAACGCTCATGATTCAACAACACTGAGTGGGACGAAATGAAAAAAAGTGGGACATGGGTATTTGCGGCGAAACTATTAGGTGTGGCCCATTGATGTCTTCTACAATGTTTCTACATTTTTGGAGTACTTTATTTTTGTGATAACAAATTTGATTTAAGGGGTGTATACACCTAGATAAAAAAAATAACTTTTTTATTTCTGGTTCAAATCGATAATCATGTATTGAAAATATGGAGATTAAGTCATTTCATGAAACTTTGTATAAGACATAAACTTTCTATCTCTTAACTGGACGAAGTTGTAGGGTGATAAAGATATGAAAAATGTAATACCCCCTTAAAACTCGTTTTTTTATCATAACTTTTTTATTTGAATTTTTCCATTTATTAAATGTTCTACAGAGTTTAATGTTCTTTAAAAATACACCTTTTTGTAGAAAACAACTTATCATTATCTATTCATTTAAAGGATTAGCGTAGGTTTTAATGAATTTTTTGAGCTATCTTCGAGGATGCGTAGATTACAGGTTAGCAGGTATTAGCTGCTAAATTTTCCGTTAATTAATTCAACTATTGATACCCTTCAAAATGATGTACGAATCATAAGGGGGTCAAGGGGGGCTCCTAACAATTTTTCAAAAAAGTAACTAAGTTCTTATTAGATAATATGGCATAAATAGTGATTTTTCATCTTTTTGAATAAATATTTAGACGTGCTATTGATGCTTAAAAAAAGCCAATTTATTAGATAATGAAGCTTATATGATAACGAAAAAAAAACCAACGTAATACTGCAAATCCTTATTTGGTAGATAGACGACATAGTTCCTTTTGCACCTATTGTATTTGCAGTAGAACGATGGCCTTTTTTTCGTTATTATATTGAAATAAGCTTTATTATCTAATAAATTGGCCTTTTTTCCTTTTAGACATTAAAAGACAGTCTAAATATTTATTCAAAAAGATGAAAAATCACTATTTATGCCATATTATCTAATAAGAAGCTTAGTTACTTTTTTGAAAAATTGTTAGGAGCCCCCCTGGACCCCCTTATAGTTTGTACATCATTTTGAAGGGTATCAGTTGTTGAATAAATTAACGGAAAATTTAGCTGCTAATACCTGCTAACCTGTAATCTACGCATCCTCGAAGATAGCTAAAAAAATTCATTAAAACCTACGCTAATCCTTTAAATGAATAGATAATGATAAGTTGTTTTCTACAAAAAGGTGTATTTTTAAAGAACATTAAACTCTGTAGAACATTTAATAAATGGAAAAATTCAAATAAAAAAGTTATGATAAAAAAACGAGTTTTAAGGGGGTATTACATTTTTCATATCTTTATCACCCTACAACTTCGTCCAGTTAAGATATAGAAAGTTTATGTCTTCTACAAAGTTTCATGAAATGACCTAATCTCCATATTTTTAATACATGATTATCGATTTGAACCAGAAATAAAAAAGTTATTTTTTTTATCTAGGTGTATACACCCCTTAAATCAAATTTGTTATCACAAAAATAAAGTACTCCAAAAATGTAGAAACATTGTAGAAGACATCAATGGGCCACACCTAATAGTTTCGCCGCAAATACCCATGTCCCACTTATTTTCATTTCGTCTCACTGTGCGCCGCGCCGATTCGTCGATGTCGCTGCTTTGAAATTTCCCAGTATTTTTTGATTGGTCTAAATTCCTGGAAATTCGGTAGATTCACTAGCTTGAGGACAAAATCAATCTTGTTGGCAGCATACTACTTCAAAACCAGCTTGGAGCAGTTGCAGTAGGCCAAATCGTACCAAAAGATGACTTCAAGCCTATGCTTGCGGATAAATGACAATACACGCTCTTTCAGGCATTCTTCGATGTAAACTTGGGATGTCATCGTCGAGGATGTGACGAATGGTTTTGTTTTTAGGCCCCAACTGCAAATCGCTTGCCAAGTCATGGCCTTCTTCGCGAACTTATCGGCAAACAATCTTGAACTTAAATGTTCACGGCATATTCCCACGCCCAGTCGCGATTTAAAACTTTTGACCGGGAAGTTGCTTAAAGCTGCGAGTTTGACGTATATTTCGTCATCGATCAAAGTGCAGCCCTTCTGCTTTCTCTAGATCCACCAAGGCGAAGAGCCTTGCACGCTTTTTGGCCACGGAATTCTGCTTCATGTGCCGGTTCGGATGTTTACTGGCTTTGTACGACTTGTATCCTTCTCTGGCAAGGATGTTTGGCACTGTTTGAAGGTTGGTGTTATACCTTGGCGTTGTACATCTCGAATCGAAATACCGGGGTTGACTTTGCGCAGCTAACGACTCCTGGTTCAAGTTTTTTCGTAGGTCCGCTGATTCCTTTCCTACACTCAGGGTTTCCTAGTAGGTTTTGAGCACTCGACAAATTGTTGTTTTCAGCATCTTCAGCACTTTAGCCAGCTTGGAAACGGACCATTCTGGATTTCCAGGTGTTTGCGCACAATATGTTTTCTACTTAAGAGTTTCATTTGACGTTATTTCTCGATGCTAACGACTACTTTGATCGAACTTGTACCAGCTGTTCTCAATAGAAGTGTGAGCAAACCACTGTTGAAGATGTTTGATTCCCAATACTAGAGGCGTGCTAGCGGTGCGCTAGGGGCGTGAACAAAAACAAAGGCGTTCCCGGAAATCAAAGCGGATCGTGAACTACACAGAAAATATTTGAATCATCATTGTGATGTAAATATCAGAGCATGTGAAATTGTATTTCATTCCACACGCAACAGCAACTTGCACGAAACAGTTCTAACAAAGAAGAGCTTTTGCATACAACATTATCGACAATGTATAGAATATCCAAGAACTTTACATGATTTATAATTAAAATGTGTGTGTGTGTTTTGTGACGTTCCCTTTGTGTGCTTGATATTAAACAGAAATTCACACTAATTTTACGAGCTGTGTAGGTCACGTTTTCAGCTTATGATTCAGTTCATGGTGTACTTTTGCTTGTTCTCAAATACATGACTGCAGTTCACGGATATGGGCACGGATTTTATCAATTAACTTTTAGTAAGCCTTTAGTCGCATCTATCATGAATTCTGGGTTAAATTGGCTATAGTATTTAAAGCTTGCAATAATACCTAAAATTTTCTAATTTACTACGTCCGTGGTATTTTCTACGACCTTAAATAATGTTTGTTGACCATGGCTACAGGAAACATTTAGAAGATGTTAAATGCATAGGTTTTAAATAATTTAATTATTTATTTATTTGTGTATTTGTTCAACTGACGGATGTCTACATGAAATTGAAAAGGTAAACGATAGTTGAGTTGGGTCTTCTCTTAGCTCAGTCAGTAAAGGCGCAGCTACAAAGCAGTACCATGCTGGAGGTGACGGGGTTCGAATGGTCTAGACATTTTTCGTTAAGGAAAATTTCTTGACTTCCTGGGCATACGGTATGATTGTACTTGCCATACAATCATACTATACAGAAATGGTACTTGGCATCAAAAACTTACAATTAATAACTGTGGAAGTGCAATTAGAACACTAAGTTAAGAGCTAGCAGTAAGCTTAAATGCTAATAAAATAGGACGATAGTTAAATTTCTAATTCGATGGGATGGTTTACCAAATTTGTGGAGATCCTCGACAGCTGAAAAATGCGTATCATAGATGTCAAAGGTTCTTCGCAGCCAAAATCAGTTTGGTAGAAGCGTGGTTGAAGTATGGAACCACTGCGCAGTATTCTTGGAGCTATTCGAATACTCAGTATTGAGAGAAGTCTGGAGTAGTCGACTTCCCCGTTTATAAGTTTGACAATGAAAGAAGCTTGTTGAATTTTCCCGTCGAAAATCAACCATATCCCTTTTCAACACCAATAGCAGTTCAAATATGGTGAAATGTTTAGTGGATGCCAGAGCAGATTCCGCAATGCGATTCCAATGAACCTTCGTTGCTCATGTAGATTCATGTCAGTTGATAAGGCAAGCAGATCAAGGGGGCGCTTCCCAGGATTAGGTGAACAAGCGAACAGTGGAGTGCTTCTAGGCAGTAAGAATAATTGAAATCTCAGGAGATTTTTGTTAAAAAGGTTGCCTTACAATAGGTGTCACTAAAACGAAATGGGATTACAGCAAAACAAATCAACCAAACCATAGCATTTATTTTTCATTTGAAAGATACATTTGATAGAAATAAACCATATTAATTCAATTCGATTCTCTCGCCCTTTTATTTGATAACTTTGCGCAAACGCTTGGTTAACCCATCGCAGCTGGCACGCACGATTTCCTGAGGAATTTGGTCCCAAATATCAACCAAATGTTTCTTGAATCGATCTTAAGTAAGCCCATTCGTAGGGCCTATATCTTGAAGCATATAACATCAAACAAAGTAGTCAAGTAGGTAGAGATCCGATGATGATGCAGGCCATTCGTCACTTGTGATGAAATCGGACAAATTTTCTGCGCACCCCGCTTGTGTCTTCTTTGCCTTGTGAGCTGGAGCTGAGTCCTGTTGGAAAAAATAAGGTTTATTCCCATACAGCGTTGAAACATGAGGAAGCAGATTGTTCTTGAAAACCTTGCATTCCAGATCATGTCTGAGGATCCTGTTCATTGAAACAGGGGACATTTGAAATTGTTTGCTCAATATACGGCCAGATTACGTCTTATTCGCTCCCTCACACATTTGATGTTTTTCTTCGTTCTGATAGTTTGTCTGGCACATCTTTTGTGTTAAATATGCACATTTTCAGTTTGTTTTGAACCGCTTCAAGGTATGACAACAAAACGCTTACTCACTCCGAAGTGTCTAAGGTTATTGAATATCTGACACGGTCAAAGCTTTTGCAAATGTACTTTTAAGACTTGCACCCGTTTGGCTTCCATGGTAGCTGATAATTATGAACAAAAGGATTCGCCAATTTATCTGTCAAAAGAATATACATAAAACGGGTATAATCAATTCCACCGTTAAAATTTCCCAGCTGAAATAAACCAAGACTGAAAAAGGTGACACCTATTGTGAGACACACTGTAAACCTCAGTTGAAGATTAGCTTTGGCAATCACCAGCAATTGATACAAATTAAACGTAGGCTTCTGAACCAACAAGACACAGAATGTTGAAAGCTTTTGAGAAAATCAGTAATTTTTCAACTTGTTTTTTGTTTCATTATATAACAGGGATTGGCCTTTAGCTCTTTCGTAGAATAAATTAAGGTGTACATTTTTATAGACAGCAAAAATGTTTCTATAGTTATACACGAATCTTGTCATCATCCAACAGCAACACAAATTCACACGGATAACCAATATCTGCCAACAAGCATCCAGCTGAGTTTGCATCAGCACTCAGTTCGCCAAAATCATCGCAGTAACCAACCACGAGAAACCAAACGACGAGTTAGAAGTCATCGAGTATCAACGACCATGTGTTGACACGTCATATTGCTTTGACAGCTCATTTCTGTTAGGTACCTTCCAGCTTAGTACAGTTAGCAGAAAGCCAGGGAAACCAGCCAGAAATTAAGTGTAGTACTGTGAACATTAAAAATCAAACCTCTCTTAAGGTCGAGTCGATAATTATTGCGGCTTGCTGATTTTATTCCATTTCGAACGGAATATCACTGACAACTGCACTACCGAGTGGATGAAAACAATACAGTCTTAAGAGAAATTTGGAAAAATGGGAATTATTTTGGTGGCGCAAGTTTAAAGTGTTGCAATAATTATCGACTCACGCTTTAGGACTTAGTGAATCTAGGTAAAAAAAGGTATTTGTTGGAAATATCTCATAATTCTGTATCTTAACGATAAAAAGTTCTGGAAAATGTTCAGTTCTGAGGGAGTTGTTTTGATACAAAAACGTTTTATTTTAAATACTGGGATACACGTTGTGAGTGCAAAAAGTTGGAGCCTCACAAAATATGTTTAGATTTTGAACGGTAATAACTTAGTCATTTCATGATCGTTACACCAATCGATCGGGACCAATAATGGAAACTATTGGTTTGAAACAGTTTACTATTGAAAAACTAATAAATGTAAAGCGCCGTTACAACAAGAATCAAACATTTACGTGCATGTAAACTGTTGTTTTCCTGCAAAGAAGACAGCTTCGTAGAATAATCGGTTTGGGTGTGTTTGTGTGCATATGTGCCAAAGCCGACATTAGCACGTTTGGTAGTGTTGTACAATTGTACAACCAATTGCAATTGTTAGTGAATTGAGCTCGTATCTTGGGGTAAAAGAGTGAAAATGACTTAGACCTTTAGTGTATTCCCATACAATCCAGAATGCAATCCAGTATACAAAATTCACGAGCATATCGTTTGGTTTTTAACGAAGCTAGTATCTGCCACCTGTTGAACATTTAAGCGATCTAAATTTAAAACTGTCCACGTTAGATTTCAGACACTTTAATTTCGGTGACGCGACGCGAGACAGGACACAACACTTTTTGTACTTAAAAAACGTTTTTTAACAACAATATGTGTTGTGTCCTGTCTCACGTCGCGTCTCTCGTGTGTACTAAGTTCTTACGCTAGCACAAGCTACAAAAAAATAG
>JASCZW010021160.1:0-11098 GCA_034211315.2 Aedes japonicus
CGTATGAACAGATTTGTATCGGAGCAAAAGTAGGTCATTTCTAAGTAAAAATTTAACTACTTATACTAATAGCAATTAATTGGAATTTCAATGTTAAAAAAAATTGAAGGTGTTTCTGATCAAATGGTGTATATGAAGTCATTGTGTTCAGTTGAACGAGAGTTATAAGCATTCAAAAAATTTTAACTTTAGCGTAGTACTCTCATTTTTCAAAATTTTGAAAAGACACCTGATATAGAAAAGAGAAACGCAGTCCTACGTTAAAAACAAATTCGACTATGGCTTTAAACATTTCTTTATAATCCATTTGACTGTGCACCAATTCGCGACTTAATTTTAATTTTCACTTAACTTGACAGTTGGGAAACAATCGATTAAGTCTGCTATTCGAGCTGAATTATTTCGAACAGACGGGAAGTCAATTTTGACAGACATCTTATCGAAAGTTTGTCGATCAATATCGAACGGATTTTAATCGATTAATCGATTATTTTCCATCTGTCAAATTCCATAGAGTCAAATGCCCGCTTAATTTGAAATACAAGTAAAAACTGTAACAGTCCCATCTTGCCCTATTAGTTTAGACTTTGGTTTAGACACGCGTTGGGGACTCCGATAGTGATTTGTTTTCTTCGTTAATTGCGTAAAGGTTATCCACGTTAAAGTTGCAACACACGCAAATAGCTATATACGAATCCAAATTGAAAAAAGAAAAAAACACCGAGTGGTGATAAATCTGACAGCTCCCATGTTAAAATATACGACGAAGATTAAAAAAAAAAACGCTTCTAATAACTAGAAATTAGTAGAAAATGAAATTTTATTTATAAGTGGTTTTTCGAAGATGGAAGAAAAATCCAATCCAATTCCTATTCATATGGGACTGATATGCGTTTCACGGCAGTACATTTTCAGCAAAATAAATGCCCCTATTTTGCAGTTTTGGGTTTTTCATCCATCATACAACAAATTTCATTTGAATTAAAATTTCAATGGTTTAATTAAAATTTCATTTGAATTTATTAGAAGCATTTTAAAATGTTCGTCCAATATTTTAACATGGAAGCTGTCAGATTTATCACCACTCGGTGTCTTCTTCTTTTTTCAACCAGGTATCTTCTATAACTGTTATATATAACTGTTTTGCCTTCCAGTTCTGTTTCTGCTTTCGATTGGGACGGTTGAGAGTTTTGTTCATTCGCGCGATAGCCTCATTCTCTACGGCATTGTAATCAATTTGCATTGTTCTTGTTTCATCAACCCGGTCGCTTTTTTTATAGCAGCAATGTGCGAATTTAAAAATACTGTGCGATTTACCTTTGGAAATGGAGCGGATAAACCAGCCTTAGGCGAAGTGGCAAATTTCGTAAAAGGCTTGGATGTGGAGCTTGATGAAATTGAAGCTGCGTATAGGATAGCAGATGAAAAGTCCCTTCTCGTTAAGTTCAAGTCTGAGCAGTCGCTGTTACACGCGTTGACCGTCAACTCGGATGAACTTATGTTTCATAATGGGAATCGCAAAAAGGTAAAAGTGCACATGTCGCATGCCCAGGATTACATCTGTTATGTGCGAATATACGATCTCCCACCAGAGGTTCCTGACCAGGAGGTCGTTACGGTGTTATCAAAATATGGACATGTAAAATGCATCGTGCGGGAGAAGTTTCCGCCGGAGCTGGGCATACCCGCCTAAACTGGTGTGCGCGGTGCGTACATGGATGTGAATGTAAGGACATTTGGATCTTAAATAAAGTGAACGTGGCAAAACCTTAGAAAAGCAAAGATGTTTTATTTGATAGTCCGAACATTTCAAGACGAATTTCTTGCAAATTACTTTGTGTGTTGAAATTTAACGTGGACAACCTTTAGTACAGGGCTTCCCAACCGGAGGTCCGCGACCTTCAGGGGGGTCGCGGGCGTCTGACAATGTATACAGAATAAAAAAAATAACTGATCCATAAAATAAAATGCAACCTACTTATAAAGTGCATGAATTTAAAGATTAAACGAGTATATTTTGGTCTTAGTGCGTCTTATAATTCGTTCGAGTAGAGCAGAGTAGTGGTCAACGGAAGGCAACGAAGGACAGTTGCTTCTTCCATTGTCTTTTTCTTGCTAGCACACGCGATTGAATGGATTCATTTTTTACTTGCTCTTTCCTTCTTACTGAGATGTGAGTTGGTGTATTAGTGTGCGTCGATAAACGTGAAGAAAAACTCAATGAATGCGCAGTAGTAGTGGGCTCATTTGTTTTGTCTTCTTTTACAACTGAACTGACCATTCACGCGTCGAGTCCCGAATCAATCAACCGACCAATTTGTTGCTTTCACATTTAAAATTTTGCTGAGATTTTGGTTCACCGCTGCAAACTAAACATTGTCAATTTAAATAGGTAAAGTATTCAATAAATTTAAAATAGTTACAGAAAAGAACAAGATTATGCGGCCTCACCATGGAAAAGAAACGCAAGTATTCCGAGGAGTATATGAAATTCGGTTCCACAACTATAATCGTTAATGGCGTCGATAAGCCACAGTGCGTGCTATGTGGCGTTGTGTTGAGTGTTGAATCAATGTAGCCATCAAAATTGAAACGGCATTTGGATACCAAGCATGCCGAGCATAGTACTAAGGCAGAGCTTCGATGCCACTAAAAACCAAAAAAACCTCATACGATTGGAGAAACTTTAATCAAACCTAGCATGCTGAAAATGGTGGATTTGGTTCTTGGGGAAGCAAGTGAAAAGAAAATGCGGCAAGTGTCATTATCAAACAACACTGTGCAAAGACGAATTGCCCATATGTCCGAAGACGTAAAAGAGCAAGTTCTGGAAGAAATACAACAATCTCCTATATTCGCAATCCAACTCGATGAATCCACGGACTTCAGTTCCTGTGAGCAGCTGTTGGTGTTAGTGAAGTACGTATGCTCTGCTGGCGATATAAAGGAGGAGTTTCTTCTCTGTTGTGACTTGGAAATAACTACCAAAAGTGATGATATCATGGTTAAAATCAAGGCGTTTTTTGAATCTGGTGACTTGCAGTGAAAAAAAATTTGTGGGGTTTGCACCGATGGATCTCCTGCAATGCTTGGCAAGAAATCTGGATTTCAGAAGAAGGTCAAGGAGCTTGCCCCACATGCTGCAGGTGTCCATTGCACGATCCATGGATATGCTCTTGCCAGCAAGACGTTGCCGGAAGGGTTATTGAAAGTGCTGGAATTGGTCATAAAGATTTTTAACTATGTTAAGTCTGGAGCCCTGAATACACGTTTATTCAAGGAACTCTGCAGGGAAATGAACTCAGATCATGAGATTCGTCTTTTCTACACTTCCGTACGCTGGTTGTCGAAAAGTAAGGTACTCAACCGTGTTTTCGAGTTGAAGGATGAGATCCAAACGTTTTTGAAAGCATACATTAATTGTTATGTTATATATTCTCCGTGCGAGGAGTAACGATTATGATGTAGAAGGAGATGTTCGCTCATCACCATGAGGCACCAAGAGTGAACAACAATGTTTTTGGCTAGAATGAAAGATATGAAGAGAAAGTTCTAATAGTTCCGCTAGTGTGCGGCAGGCTCGGAAATATGACAGATGTTTTTAGGAAAATTGAGCGAAAAGGGCATGTGTACAGTGGTACTCGAACCAACGACATTTTTGCCTAACATCCCACTGCGGGGTAGGTCGAAGCACGGACTAAGTCCGCCACTTCAACAGACAGGTTTTTGAAAGCTCAAGGGAAAAATGATTTCCTTGCACATTTTAATGAAGGAGACGTTCAGAAGCTGATGTTTTTGAGCATCTGAATTTGCTGAATTTGAAACTTCAGGTAGCTGCTTTAGTACGCAACCCGTTTTCATCTTCATTGGATGTGGCTAGCCTTCCAGATGAGATACTTGGACCTGAAAAATGATTCTTCGTCTCGCGATTTGTTTCATGAAAAGGAACTGAGCCAGTTCTGGTGTGCTATGTATGGCTAGTACCCCAAAGTTTCCATGGAGGCATTGAAGATCCTAATCCCATTCGTGTCAACATACCTTTGTGAAGGCGGATTTTCAACTCTACTTCAAATCAAAACGAAGACAAGAAACAGACTGAACGTTGAAGATGACATGAGATTGGCGTTGTCTCAAACACAGCCCCGAATTTCAAATCTAGTGTCCCAAATCCAGGTGCAACAATCACACTGAGAGTGTTTTTCCCTGGTTAAAACATAAAATGTCGTAATAAATCAAAAAGATCGTAAATTGATGTATTTCTTTATTTTTTATCGCAACATAATCACATTAGTTTTCCAAGGGGGTCGCGGGGCCATTACGGATTCAAAAAGGGGGTCGCGAGCCCAAAAAAGGTTGGGAACCAAGTTTAGTAGATATTTGGAGTTGGTTTGACGAAAACGAAAAAAAAACAACAAGTTTGATGATTCAGATGTAAGTATGTTTGTGTATGTGTGTTCTTTTAAGTACGTAGGTATAGTTCATTAAGTTCACATTCAATTTTGCTTTAAGAAAAGCAACAGGACACAAAATAGTAGGAATATAGCTTTAAATTTCTTCACGAGTGTTGGTCTGAGTTTTTTTTCTCTCTTGTTAAGTTTGGTGACTTTTGTTTATCAATGTTTTGTTTATCAATCAGAATGGTGGGAAAGCTATTTTGGGAATTCGTGGTAAGGGTTAATTTACATATTTGGGAGGAATTAACTAATGAATCCGTGAGGGCAATACAAAGCTTCGATTTGAGTCCACGCTAGGCCAGTTAGTATGGATAAGTGCAGCGGTCCTTCCGGAAAATCTATGTTTAAAACATAAAACTATAGTGAACTGAAGAATACGTGCTTTCAGTATAATGCTAGGGGCAACGGTAATATTCCTAGCTTATCAGAAGGAGCGTTCCATATCCCTCCGACTACCAGCCGGTAGAACTCCTGGTTGGGAGGAATAAGGTTTGGCATAGCCTAGCATTTTCCTATCATACACTCTCCTGGATTGACTGTTGTAGAGACGATGGAAGCGCCAGAAGAGCTGCCTGGGGTGTGACAGGCTGTTCATCCTTCGTTCTATTTGCGGTCGATGTTGCGGAGGATACGTTCACCAACTTGGACGAACTGATATTTCATCATACGAAGGTTAAAGTGCACTTGTTGCATGCCGAAGTTCAGATCTGCTATGGGCGAATTTAGGATCTCCCACCGGAGGCTCTCGACGAGATCGTTGACACGTAAAACACATCGTGCGGGAGAAGTTTACGCCGGAGCCCGCCTAAACTAGTGTGCGTATCGCGGACATGGATGTTAAGCAGGAAATCCCGTCATCGCTGTACCTCGCCACTCGGAAGGGAAGCATTTATAACCAAGGCAACAAGGACAAATGCTTCATCTGCAAGGAAGAGAGACACCTGATGGCTTCTTGTCCCAAGTGGTATCTCGGAGTCAGCCGAAAGGGCGTCGGCAAAAAATGAGCAGACTGAAGGAAACTCACGGATGTACATTAACCGGCGGCACAGTCTAGTATCATAGTATCAGCAATTGAAGGGATTGGAAACGCTAGAGATTGCTGGAAGAAGAAATGCAGGAAGCTTTCATACAGTTCGCCGCATTCATTACAACGAGGATCAGTCAACAAAAAGAGTCAGCTAGAATTGCAAAGAAAGAAGATGAAGCTATCATTAAATCTCCTATACGAAAGAAGAAGATCAAAAGTTTGTTTAAATCATAATTTTTTGTTGTGAATTCCACAAACATTGCCTATGGCTCCCTAAAGCTTTCGCGGTTGAGCTGAACAAGGAAATAAACTGGCACATAAAAGCATTATTTCAACGATATTTTTTTAACAAAACGTGGTATACTTTCGTTGCACAGTGCAAAATATCGGTGATGGACAAAATAATCCAAAGGATAACAGCTTTTCGATAAAAATTCATATGGGACAGTTATGGGCAGTTTCTGTAGCTCTTGTCTAATTCTTCAACTTTAAGATTGCATTGCACTAACTGTAATATTGAAAGCGTTATTCAATGATGGATATTACGCTCTCCAATGTTGCCTTTTAATGTTGAAATCCGATCAACACATTGTGAGACAAATTTACGAAAATAAATAATCAAGGACAACGCTGAACCTCATATATCAGTATAACCCTGAATATGTAAACATGGCCGAATATTGCAAAAAAAAACCTTGGATACTTCAAAATAAAATTTAACCAGCATTTAATTTGAATCGAATCGATACATCTATTCTCCCAACATAACCCAATAACCCCCCTTCTCAAAGTGATTGTTAAAAAAGCGTTCAAATCTTCAAACAATACACAACCATTACTGATCGTTCTGGAAATTTATCCTTCGAAATGGAAAACGAAATCGTCCTTCCTAACACTTCTGACATCTACAACATACTAGTTAAGATTTTGTTTAGCATTTAGTTAGTTCGAGCTTCGCTAAAATGGAAGCTTTCGGCTGTTAGAATATTACACAACTGGCGATCGCGCATCAGTGACATACGAACTTAAAAACACTACATAGAAGCTTTCCTACATAAAAAAGATTATAGACCTTAGATGCAACCTAAAATCATGTACACAGTAACAATGCGCAACACGTATGCCCCCCCTCTCTTCCATATGCACACGAACAATGTTCGAGTCTCACATCGTCGAACATATTTCTAAACAAAACAACTTCCCTTGAAGAGTGAACGTTCTTCCCTCGTTTTCCCCCATTTTTGCTTGTGACTGTGTTGTTAGAATTACCCGCCCTCCCTAACTTGTAAGCATTATCCGCCCTCTATCCCTGACTCGCAGTAAGTAAATATTTTAGATCTTAAAAAAAACGAACGAATGATGCCTCCTCTAGATATTTACCCCCACGCACAAACACATACAGGATAGAAAGAGTGCAGCATTAGCCAAGCAAACAGCTGCTCGAGTGTCAGTCGAGGGGTCACCTTCTACGCACAGCAGCTCTTGTAGGCAGGCGGTTTGTCCCCGGTGCCACGATTCACCACCACCCGGTCCGGATTGTCGGTCGTTTCCTTGCCGGCGGTTTTGTCCAGGATCGCTTCGGCCAGCTCGCGGAACGCTTTCTCGATGTTGACGTTTGCCTTGGCGGACGTCTCCATGAAGCGGATGTCATGCTCGCGGGCAATCTGCAATGACGTTGGTTAGAATGGTCTTGATCTCGGATGGAAAATATGGCCATAACTTACACTCTCTCCCCGTTCTTTACTGACGACGCGTTTGTCTGTCATGTCGCATTTGTTCCCCAGGATCATCTTCTCCACGTCCTCGTTGGCGTGCTGTTTGGAGGGGGAAATAAACTGTGTGAACTCTGGTAGACGAAGGCCCATGGTAGAATCAGTAACTTACCTCGTCTATATTCCGCAACCATTTGACTATGTTGTCGAAGCTTTTCTCGTTGGTAATGTCGTACACCAGCATTATGCCCATCGCTCCTCGGTAGTAGGAGGTGGTGATCGTGTGGAATCGCTCCTGTCCGGCGGTGTCCCAGATTTGGAGCTTGATCTTCTTGCCTCGCAGCTCGATCGTTTTGATCTTGAAGTCAATACCTGTCGGTGTGAAAGGAAAGTATAGAATTATGCATTGGTGGAACTATAATATGCCGAAATGTTCGGAAAGCTTTAAAACGGCTGATCAATTCTACAGTTTGAGCTGTTCGTCTGAGACGTTTTGACAAATTCGATTGATCTTGGTTTCCAGGAGATCGCAGAAGAACGCCAACATATCAACACTCCCCCAACCACGGCCACGGTGGTTAATCCAAGGAGATCCAGTAGAATTTCCGCCAAGACCAAGAGCTGTGACAGTTCCAAGAACCAAGCAGGGAGGCGGAGTGAGGTAACTACTGAAATCTCCACCGCTGGCACCAATGATCTTCCTAGGAACACGGCAAATGAGAACCCTAAAAGGAACACACCTGCTAAAAAGTTACACCCCTGCTTAATGGCAACCATTAACATCACTACTTTCGACGAAGTCAAGCATACGGATGTTATGAAGAAAGATGGTTACAACTGCTGACGAAACTGACACCAACGAACCTATCAAACCCAACTGACCCGGATAAGGACTCGGGCAGCCGGGACCCTGGTTGCCCGAGTGCAGACGCCAATCAAGAACCGGATTCAGCCAATACTCCTCCACTCTCGTCGACAATCTCCGCAAATAGGAAGGCGTATAACCAACCCCTAACGCAAAACCAGTATCACCCATATCCCTCGCCGGACAGGAGGAGAAATTGTGGAACGGACCCCCGTATCCCCCTGCGAAAGATTAACCTCAGGAATGAGAAAGTGATAAGGCTCGGGTAGTCGGAACACGCCTCAGGGCGGGACTCGTCGAAGGACCAGATCTGGGGTATACTCTTCGGCACTCGTTGGCAACCTCCCTAGGTCCAGTCCCATGATTGCGAAGATTCTCCAGGCTAAGGTACCCAGGCTGTATCCCTCCAGACGCATAAACAGAGGCAGCAATTTTTTACGAGGGACTTTAACCATTGGGTCATTCATCTCTTATCCCAAGCGGATCATCTATATATATAAAACAGAGTGGCATACGTAAGACCGCCCATAACTCGAGAACGGATCGTCCGATTTAAGTTGTCTTTTCGGTGTTGTGTTTGGCTGCGCCCAAGGAACATTTATAAAAAAAAAAAGTTGGACAAATTTATGAGAAAAATGAAAATTTCGAAAATGATAGATTTTCAATACATTATGTATGGTATTTATTCGTTCTGATCGAGTTATCCTTGACATGGATCGGAGTTAACTATGACAGTCCACATGACATTGCTCAATCTCACAGGTGTCATTATTCTGCTTTTGGTTAATGTTCGTGGTCCAGCTTCGTTTGAGTCGTTTCGGACTGTGGGTGATCTTCTATGTGTGACATATCGAGAGGGCTGTCAGTGGTTGAAAACGACACTCATTGGCATACAACACATGCCAATGCCATTTTTACTGCACCTGCAATCAAATTCATACCCTGTTTGCGATCATCATCTCGACATGCTTTCCATCAAATGTAGTCGAATTGTGGAACAAACACAAGGATGAAATGGTTGATAATATTTTACATCGAGCTCGCACAACCATTGTGAATTACGAGCTGTAAATTAACAATAAGATGCGCAACGAGGCGCTGATTTTGTTCGAATACATGTGTTTACTCATGTGCGGCAGTGGCTCCTCAGCAAGAGGACGTTTACGAAACTTTGATGAAACCGATTGACGACTGAAATGTAGCCGTGTTCTTCATCAATGTACCTGGCGGAACTTGCAAAAAGTACATCATTTCATTACTATTGGCATGCGTTCGCTCATGATCAGATATTGCGGTGGCGGTTGCCTCTTCAGGGATTGCAGCCAAATTGTTGGAAGGCGGTCGAACGGCTCAATCTGCGTTGAAGCTGCCGTTGAATCTCCAACTGACAGACGAATCGACATGCAACATTTCGAAGAATTCGGCAAGGACGAAAGTGTTGCAGTGTTGTCAGATCATCGTCTGGGACGAATGCAAAATGGCACAAAAACGAGCATTGAAGGCACTCGATCGAACAATGCAAGATCTGCGCAGTAACTCGAGACCTCTTGGAGGCGCAATGATTTTGTTGCCAGGTGATTTTCGGCAAACAGTACCTGTCATTTCACAAGCATTAAGATTTCGTATTTGTGGCGATATGTAAAGAAGCAACAGTTGACGAGAAATGTCTGAGTTACCTTGAAAAACGATCCGTGTGCCGAGATTTTTTCGAATCAATTGTTGGCGATTGGCAATGGATTGATTTCGTTCCCGCCAAATGTCTGCCAGTTCACAACGACGAAAGAGGAACTCATTACCAAACACTATCCAGAATTATGAGAACCACGATTGGTAAAGTGCACGTGCGAAAAATAAGGATGCCAAGGATTTGAATCCTAATTCCTGGACAATTACGTTCATTCAACTTAACTGATTGTGTTACTAATCCAGACGAAGTAACCAAATATCCAACAAAATTTCTGAATTCATAGGATTTACCAGGATTACCACCATATAATTTACGACTGAAGATTGGATCTGTTATCATCATGCTCCAGAACCTCAATCAACCGAAATTGTGTAAAGGAACAAGATTGGTCGTTAAGCAACTCAAGAATAATGTCATTCAAGCAATGATACTTAAAGGCGAATTCAAGGGCGAGGAAGTGTCCAAGAATTCGACTTATTTCAAACGAATACAATTTGCGGTTCTCCTTTAATTTGCCATGACAATCAATAAATCACAAAGCCAATCTTTGGAAGTGTGCGGGATTAATCTCGAGTGCCCATACTTCTGGCATTGTTGTTCATTAATGTTTGTTTATTTACGTGCCGGATAATGTAAAAAAGAATTTAATCTACCACATAGCACTAAATTGAACTGGCGCAAAATTCTGTCAACCTCTACAATCATGTAAGTAAAGCATATAAATTCAAACAAATTCGAAAAGTGTTTCATTCAATCAATATCTAAAATTCAAGTTTCGTAATCAGTTCTCGATCACGAACGAACCATAAAAAAATTGCGGTGACAACAAGCCAAGTCACTTAAAAATAAAATTAAATCATGAATGTTCGGAATTATTTGAATCCTAAAATCGGTTAAAGCGGAACAAAGTTCGCCGGGTCAGCTAGTAGCTTATAAAGTAACTCGGTGTCGTCCAGAAACTTGAGCAGCATTTGTTCGAACAACAACGATAGAACCTCTCAAATGTTACGCCGGAACCCCAACTCAAACGCTCACAATTGGCAATCGATAAGATTATGGCGTGCTGATAAGGGAATACCCCCAACCAGTGGCGGCCGTCTCAGAATGAACTAAAACGTCTACAGCAGACGGTGCAGTTTAAAAGAGACGTTAATAGAAATGAACAAACGATCAAAACATGTGAAGTCGGGTAAGAGCACGACTGGTTATTGACTGTCGGGCAAGGTATGGGGAGGGTTTGCTGATCTAAGGGCAGATCTGCTGCTGCTGGACCATTTCTGGTCTCCAGCTTTCCACGAACTCGTTCCAGTGATACCAGCGTGACTAATTGTCGCCGGGGTAACACTTGTTCAG
>JASCZW010021161.1:0-11066 GCA_034211315.2 Aedes japonicus
GGAGATCATCAAACAGGATCTTCTTCTTCCCATCAAACATCATCGATACCGCGCGCGCCATCATCGATCAATCAACGATCATCAACATCAACCATCATCGGTAAAGGTAATAAATATGATAAACCGCGCGCACACCGGCATCATCATCAACCAATCAATAATAATAACGAACCATAACCAGAACGCACCGTCGCCGGCAGGGCAGGTGGCAATGCATAATGGCGCGTAAACCGCAGCGTAGCACAAAGGAACAAAACGCAGCCTGGTTAAACCAGAAGAAGCATCTTTTGTTACGAAACCATAACGGTAATAAGAGCCTGGTTATGCGCAGCATCCATATGACATGCATATATTCCACAAATGGCGCCAATCAATCATCAATCAACAGCGCGCGCACAAAACAGAGCGGCGCGCGCGCGCGCGTTTTTTGATAATCAATTGATCAGAGAGATCTTCGAGACGCGAGAATGGCAGAGGCACCGAGGCGAGTTTGCCGCGATGTTTTTTTTTTTATTCACGGGTGTGTTATAAAATTATGTTTATTTATATTAGAGACTTTCATTGAGTGAGAAGTTCCCAAACCAATAGAAACATTTCTTGCCTTCGAAAACCTCCACACGCAGTTTGGTTCCATATGCTGCTTGATAAGTGCTCGAGTTATTCAGAAATTTGTGTTTCGTTTGTATGGGAAGCCCCCCTTTGGCCCATTCCAGATGGCCGAGGAGTCTCAAACTTATAGATGCATTTCATCTCCTCCAAAACCTTCAGATGTCAAATTTGGTTCCATATGCTTGATTAGTTCTCGAGTTATGCACAAATGTGTAAGTTTCATTTAGGGGATAGAGAGCCCCTCTTACAGAGGGCGGAGGGGGAAGAAAGTCACCTTAGTAGCTATTTCTTGCCTCTCAAAAATCTCTACATGCCAAATTTGGTTCCATTTGATTAGTCCTCGCGATATATAGAAACTTTTTGTGCATTGAGAGTGACACCCTCCCAGAGAGGATGAGAGAAGAGGGGTCTCCATACTATCGTAGAAACAATCATTGCCTCTTTAAAATCCCTGCATGCCAAATCTGGTTCCATTTGTTTTATTAGATCTAGAGTTATGGAGAAATTTCAGTCTCTATTTGTATGACAGCACCCCTTTCTAAGAGAGGGGAGGGGTCTCAAACCACCATAGAAAAATATGTCTCCGCAAAACCCCACATGCAAAATTGCGTTCATTTGCTGGATTAGTTCTTGAGATGTGCAGAAAATCTCTGTTTCATTTGTATGGGAGCCTCCTTTTAGAGAGGGGAGGGGTCCCTGACTACCATATAAACATTTATTGCCTCCAAAACATTCCGCATGCTTAATTTGGGTTCTGTTGTAACTTGTTGGCAATATTTAAAGAGATCTTTATTTTTTGAAGTCCATTTACAGAATGAAAGATTTGCAGTTTGTTGACTGCCTTTGTATAGCCGGTTGCCACGTTGTGCGGCCCACGGTGGCCTGCGCAGTTGCTTGTTGTCCGACTCCTATGGTAGTGTCCAACATTCCTCCCTTCTCATTTGCAGAACAGGTATGGTTCAGAATTCCTGAAGGCATCCGAATCACTCTCTGGGGCCGGATCGATAGTGTTTCTGAACAGTAACGGTTGATGGTCGGACATCTTCTTCTTGTTCCAATTCAGGTAGATTCGATTTGGCTGAGCTCTCTTCTGGCTTCGGAAATGACTTCAGCTCGTCCTTGTTGACTGGAATCTTCTTCGAATTGTGAGTCGATTGGCAATTCTTCAACATCAATTTCAGGCCGTGGTTGCGTCTCGGAAATGAACGTTTGAGGTTGATGCGAATGGGTCCCGTTCGACTTGATCTGTAGACGCTGCTCGGAGTGCGCTCAGGTGCTTTTGGGGATTGTAGACCAAACATGTCCACCAAAATATCCAGTGGTGTCAAATTTGCTGCACTTGTTTCCTCTTCATTGAAACGCATCTTGAGTTGGTTGGTGTGATCTGATCAGCTTCTTCGTCCATGCCACTCGTCCAGTAGCACATTGTGGTTGACACGACCGATGACTTCGATGATCACGCCGGGAAGCTCAGTTGCCACTTGTTGTTGCTCCTGTAGACCTTGGCGACCTTGTCACCTTTACGGAAATCACGAGGAGTTGCGCCGTGCTCTGATTGAACCTGCTCGTCCTGGCGATGATTGAGGAGTACAGGCTTCGGTTGAGTTGTGGTGAAGGAGATCCAAGACGGTCTCGCAGCTTCGGCCGACATCTGCTGCTGAAGGTGTCTTGCCATCCAGAACACGACTGGGGGTAGTCCTGTATACCTGGAGGAAAGTCTGGAGCGCTTCCGTGATGTTTTCCCCTCGTTGATTTTGCGCAGCGACCTCTTCAAGGTGTCCACAAATCTTTCCGCTTGGCCGTTGGACTGGGATGATACGGCGAGATTCGGAAGTGTTGAATGCCGTTCTTCCTGCACAACGCCGCAAATTTGTTCCGACGTAAATTGGGTGCCGTTATCGGAGACAATGACGTTGGGAATACCAAAGCGTGCACATAGCTCATTCAGGAACTCGATTACTACTGCCGTAGTCGGGGATCGTACGATACGAATTTCTGGCCACTTTGAGAACGCGTCTACAACTACCAGGAAGTATAGACCGTTGAGTGGGCCAGCAAAGTCGATGTGAATTCGTTCCCCAGGGAGATTGTGCGAGTGGCCACGAATGCAACGGTGCCTTGGGTGGTGATTTGTAATGTGTGGCACAACTGTCACATCTCTTGACGAAGTCAGCAATGTTTTCATCAATTCTCGGCCAGTACATGTGGCTACGTGCAACAGCTTTCTCATCCGTTCCATTCCAGGATGTCCTCTATGGAGTTGCTTGAGCATTCTCTTGATGAAAATTTTTCCGGAATCACCAGGCGGTTGGACATCATGATGCAGCCCTTCCCTACCAACAATACGTCTCGATGAGCGAAGAAAGGGCGTACAGCAGTGTTGGCGATGCTGTCGAGTTTGGCAGGCCATCCACGCTGGATATACTGGACCACTTGTTGGAGAACGGGGCACTTGAGAGTGGCGCCACGTACCGAGTTGAATGTCACAGGTAGCGAGGTAATGGCTTCTTGGAGTGGAACCTCGACGTCATCTTCCAGTTCAATGGAGGTGATGATGAAATCCTCATCCGGTTTAACGTAACTGTTGATAAGGCGAGATAGTACGTCGGCATAACCAAATTGCGTAGTGGACACGTACTCGATTCCAAAATTGTAGCACAGAAGTGTCAGTGCCCAACGTTGAAGGCGGTTGGCCGTGTGAACCGGAATTCCGTTCTTCTGTCCGAAGATCCGCAGTAGTGGTTGATGATCCGTTTGGAGAGTAAACCTGCGTCCTAGCAGCATGCGATGGAATTTTGTCACGGCGAACACCAACGCAAGACCTTTCTTCTCGATCTGTCCATAGTTTGCCTCTGCGGGAGTGAGAGACCGATGCGGAGCGATGACTTTGAGTGTACCATCTGGAACTTGTGAAGAATACATGCTCCGATACCGGATGCGATGCTTTGGCAGCAACGATGATGTCTAATGCAGGATCATAATGCCTCAACATCAAATCCGATTGAAGTACCTCCTTGAACCGCTGGAATGATTTCTGACACTCCTGATTGCAAACAAATTTGGCATCCTTCTTTAATAGTGCGTTGAGTGGGCGTCGTAGCTGATGGGCTAACTTTCCGTAGAAATTCACTGCACCAAGGAATGAACGTAAAGTTGTGACATCTTTAGGAGATGGCATCTTGACGATAACTTTCACCTTGGATGGGTCAGACGGAGACCTTTGGCATCAACCATGTGTCCAAGGTACTTGATCTGCGGCTGAAGAATGTTGCATTTTCTTCCCGTAGAACGAAACCGTAAGCTTGAAGCCGTTGAAACAATGCGTTGAGATACTCGTGGTGCTCCTTTCGGTTTTGCTGAAACCAAGATGTCGTCCAGGAATGAATCCACTCCTTGAGGCCGGCGATCATGCTGCTCATAAGCTGCTGGAAAGCCCCGGGAGCTGATTTTACACCAGGTGCGAGCCGTGTTGAAACGTGGAAGAGACCCTCGATGAGTGTTGATGGTGAGCATCTGCTTCGAGTCGTCGTCAACTTCCACTTGAAGATAAGCATCACTGAGGTCAATGATACTAAAATACCGGCATCCATTTAATTTGCTGAATATGTCTTCAGGAACCGGTAGTGGATAGTGGTTGGGCTCCAAAGCAGCATTCAGCCCGGTAGAGTAATTGGCACAGATACGTACTTTTCCTCCTGGTTTCTTTACTGCGACGATTGGAGCAGCCCACTGTGAAAAATCCACTGGCGTAATGATACCCAGGGATTGAAGACGCTCCAGCTCTGCATCGATCTTCTCCATGGACGTGAAAGGAACTGGTCGCTTGGGCTTGAAAACGGGTCTGGCATCGGGCTTGAGAAAGAGTTTCGCCTTCACCTTCTTGCAGAGTCCGGATCTGGATCTGATTGTCTTGACTAGCAGCAACGTGGATCTGGTTACAAATTGCAGACAGCGGAGTGTCCCATAGTCCGAATAGCTCTATCCAGTCCAGACCGAACAGGTTGATGCAACTGTTGGTCACGTAGAAAGTTGCGATTTTGGTGACACCTCCGAGTGTGACTGAACATTCCAGTTCTCCAAGTAGATGAAAAAGATTACTACACTCCGTGTAGTAGGAGTCAGTGATGGCGACCCCAGGTTCTTACCCCACTGCTTTTCCGAAATGATTGAAATATCAGACGCGGTGTCCAACTGAAGGGTGACTTGAGACCCGTTGATGTCCATTGTCAGGAACTTCCGTCTTGAAGAGCAGCTTACCTGGTTGATGCAGAATATTCCGTTGACGTTCTTCTTCTTCTTTGTGCCGCCTTTGAAGTGTAACTGCCACAATAACCCTCTTTGTGGCCGGTTTGCTTGCAATCCCGACAAACATGCTTCGTGTAGGTGCAGTCGCGGATGTAATGCATTGCGCCGCACTGCCAGCAGGGTGTTCTGGGACCATCAAGCCTCGTCCTCTTGCTTTCCCTGGAAACGGATTTGACCGGTGAAGGCTTGTTCTGCTTGACTGCACAGATTGAGCTAACCGGTTTCTTCTGTTCCACCATGGCAGCATCGTGCTTGAGGTTTTGGATGCGATGGCACCTGCAACAAGCGATTCGTAGAGTGCATTCACCTTCTGCGTTAGCCTCAAGCTTTGATAGAGTCTCGTTCGGATGTCAGCGTCCTTCGGTAGATCGTAACCCACAGATAAAAATCAGGCCTTTGAACTGATCTGCCGTTATGTTGTTGAGCTCGAAGTCTTCACAGCACCTGTTCACCGTTCCAGCGTATGACAAAAATCCTCTGCGTCATTTTTGGTCAACTGGAAGCAAAGGTACCGCTTGCTGAACAAAGAGATCCGCACGCTGAACAGCTCTTTCAGCTTTTTCACTGTTTCTTCGAACGAAAACTCACGAGGGTGCTTTGGGAGCACGAAGCTGACGTATTTGTCGTGCACAATTACGCTGAGGCTTCTCAACAGCAACCGCACTTTTGCCGCATCGTCCAACTTTGCTCCGTCCTTGAGGAAGAGGTCTTCATACTTCCGGTACCACCTGTCGAAAACGAGACCGTTATCTGGATCGTAGATGAACTCCCGGATGCTGGTAAGCCAGAGATTCGATGATGAACTCCGGGCTACCCGATGATCGATTGGAGGAACCGCTTTCTTGAATGCCGAAGCGTTCCATCATCTGCATCATACGAGCGTTTTGTTCCGCCATCTGCTGGTTCTGCCGCAGAATTTGCTGGTAGAATTCTTTGAAATTCGCCACTTCCAGATTTTGCCATCTTGAAAACAGCAGCTCTTCCTTCAAAGCGATGAATACGATAATTTCCTCGTCGCCAAATGTTGTACTTGTTACAATATTTAAAGAGATCTTTATTTCTTGAAGTCCATTTACAGAATGAAAGATTTGCAGTTTGTTGACTGCCTTTTGTATAGCCGGTTGCTACGCGTTGCCAGGCGGCCCACGGTAACAGTAGTTGCTTGTTGTCCGACTCCTATGGTAGTGTCCAACAGGTTCCTTTGCTTGATCAGTTCTCGAGTTATGCAGAAATTTGTGCTTCATTTGTATGGGAGCCCCCCTTTCCAGAGAAGGGAGGGGTCTCAAACTATCATAAGAACCTTCCCCGGCCCCAAAACCTTTTCCATACAAAATTTCACGCTGATCGGTTCAGTAGTTTTCGAGCCTATTAGGTTCAGACAGACAGACAGACAGACAGACAGACAGACAGACAGACAGAAATCCATTTTTATATATAAAGATTTGAAGCATTATGCCATCCCAGAGAGCATTGAAGAAGTGGCTCAAATGGTTGTAAAGTTAAAATGAAAGTTAAAATGGGTTTGAAGTTAAATGAAGTATTGAAGTCTTAGTAGCGGCACATTGACTAAAATACGATTTTTTTGCAAAGTCCAATTGTACCAATATTTTGAATGCTATCATTTAGAATAAATTGTCTGAAAAAGATATTTATTCGTTTTTTCGAGCATCTTATTTTGCAGAGCTTCAGGTTCAGCCTATATTTCTTTTTTAGGAGGTCTTACTCTACTCTCGATGTTATTCGTTGAAATGTTTAATTGTTGGGATAAATTTTGTGCAAAAACATGTAAAAAATTGCGAATAAATGACCCCGTTCAAAATAATAGGTCCACTATACCGGAAGCGTGTGCACAGTATCATCCAAACCAAAGATACTATGCGCATGACATCGGTTTTCCTCCATGCTGACTAAATGCCTCTACAACAACGTGGTTGCTTTGCAGCTGACAGCAGCAGGCTACAGGCCATGCTGCAGGTGGCAGTGTTGTTAGGAAAAACAGTTTAGTGAGCCGTTCGTTTGGATTGTAACCAGTTTTAGCTTAATAACTTTTTCTACAATCGTTGGATCGCTTTGCCGTCTTCAAAGAAAAGTTTCTTTGGAAAATCTCCAAGAAGAAAATTTGGTTCACTTATTTTTAAATGGCAACGGGTCAACTCGCCAGATTATTCAATGTATAAGTAAGTTTTCCCATATAAAATTCTAAGTAAAATTAAAACCTCGAGAGCAAAAATATAGTTTCACCGATCGAGCTGAAATTTTGCACAATTATTATGGGACCCAAAAGGCTTTCAAAAATCATTGGGGAGCGAATATTTTTTTCTTTCATATGTCCGTGTCCCAGGCTAGTGCACATACTCTGAGTAAAATCATATCGTTATACCGACAATTCAATCATGGTCAAGGTGACTATTGCATATAATGGTTACAATAACCATGAAAATGAACGAATTCACCACGTTCATGGCATTCTTGACTATGATCATGGTAACAAGGACTATTCCGACATCATGGCAAATGTTGGATCAACTATTTTTAATGGTATTTTTGACCATGATCATAGTCGGTTCAAAATCACTATGCTGCAATAGTCATCCTAACCCCCAATAATGGTAAAATTGACTATCAAATTCCTCTCTGTGTACTGAAATTATCGGTAAACATGGATTACCAAAATTTCGATATTGCTGGAAAACCGGGAAAACATTAATAATTACTTATTTTTGTACGGTAATTTTTACCGAAAGTGCTAGCAGCTCAATGAGAGCATTTTTAACCAAATGTAGGTAAAATATAACGATAAAATCTGTAAATCCACTTTACTGAAAAAATAAGTAAAATCAAACGTTTTGTTTCGGTAAATTATACCGATACTTTAGGTTTTGGTACCAAAACCTAATTTTCGGTAAAATTAAAACCGTATTTTTGGTAATCTTATCTTAGCGTGCAGGCATTGAAGCGAGGAGCACGCAAGAACTTTGGAATACGGCACACAATTGTTGAAAGTATTGAAAATACGCTTGTAATACGGCTTATTATACTTTGAGTACATAAAAATACCTACTAGAGAGTTTAAATACACCTCAATTACAATTATATACCTTGAGTGCTATGAAATACATTTCTAATACAATTTGAATACTTTAAGTATAGTCAAATACATTTTAAATACACTATATTAATTTAAAACTTGTAAGTACTGATAGATTATTTTGATAACAACTGCAGATTTTGATACTCAAAATACATTTTTATTACAATGACATGCTTTGAGTACCATAACATACATATTAAATACTTTTTAATACTTTGAGTTCAATTAAATACACTATAAACCCAATTCAATACTTCGAGTACAATGTAATACATGTAATGTTTTTAAAATTCCCTAAATATATTATGACTGCAATTTACAACCTAAATAACAAATAAATATATCTTATTATAGTTTAAATACCTCGAGTACAGGTAAACACATTTTAATTACCAAAAATATCGAACACAAAACACACTTTTACAAGACCACTCATTTCTACAGAAAACCACCATTATGATCCATTATACTCCAAATTTGTCAAATTTAGCGAAAATTTAGTTAAAATTCATAACATGAAAAATGCACTGCATTGACAGAACTCCCAATGATTGTGTGAAATATTAAATTTACCATATCTAATAAGGTTTCTTTTTTGACCTTGGTTTTGACCCAATAACATTTCAACTCAATATGAGTAGTCCTAAAAACTGCGTGTAGGTAGAGCTCTTTAAACATTCTTTAAGAACACGCTCAAAATACCCTCTCTTTTATTTGTATTGCTGTCCTTTTTTTTCTCACGAAAAATTAGATCCACCTTTTACGAACATTAAGTAACATTTTCCTGTGAGTAAATGAGAAAGGAATACAATTATACTAAATTTCTGAGTAGAATGGAACGAGAGTGTAGAATTCTTTAAACACTCTCAAGTATTTTAAATATATTTGAGTCCTTTTAAATCTCATTAAATACTTTTAGGTACTCAAAACACTCATGAAATACTTTTCAGAACTTTAAATACTTTTTGAGTAGCTAAAATATTTTTCAAATACAATTGGTTACTTTGAATCCTTTAAAAATACTTTTGATTACTTTGAATTCTCTAAAATGTTTGTAAATACTCTGTAAATCGAAAGAAATCCGGAGGTATTTTCAATACGACACACTCAGTAGAATGCTCTGCGTGCCCCTCGCATTGAAGCTTGAATCTCAGAAGTGTAAAAAATTTTAACCGTCGATTGAAAAGAAATCGCAAACAATAGTGCCAGTGGGGCTTTTTCAGCTTTAAGTGGGGCCTTTTTCAGCTTGAATCTATAGTGGGGGCTTTTTCAGCTTTAATGCAACTTCAATTATGCAATAGACGTAATCTATATGCCATATATATGCATGCTATTATCAACAATCAATGTGCAACTAGCGATTTGAAATTGGTTCACTGTTGTAGAACCCCTTGGTCCGAATTACACCTTGAAGCCAGCACCTTGTTATACATATTTGCGCCTTTGTTTTGATTTGCTGTGTTATTTTGACAGAGTATTTGAGAGTGTGTTCATGTGAGTTCATTATAAGGGGTGCATTATTGAGCTTGGGACCGAGCTTGGGACGATGTTCTAGTACTGACTGAGCCAAGAAAAAAATCGTTTTTGTATGGGACCTACCGGTCTTAGAGTTAGTCTATGCTATTATTGTCTCATGGTAACTTGGGTACGCACAGAAAAGGAGACATACCGCCACTCATAAAAAACGTACTCTAGTGAAACTATTACCTGCACAGACAGAAAATGCGATTATCTATGTATAGTACCTATTAAGCTGGGGAAACCCACCATTCTGTAAAATTGTTCCACTACACCTGAATTGTTCGACGGACAACAAACTGAACAAGCTGGAATAATCTTCTGTTAACTGTGGAAACCATGGGATGTATTATCCTTCCTACAGTTGATTTTTCATTGACCCAGCCAGTGTCACGTAATGCACAGTTGTTGAAAAGGCTGGAGTGCTCCTCGACGATTGGAAAGCTGAACAGCAGGGCCGATCAGGGCATTTCTTCGACTTTTGCAGGGATCATCTAAAAATACTCTAATGAAAATCCGCTGCATATTTGAAAGTGAAATTAATTCGGGGAGTCTAAAACTTCACCCTACACAGAAAACAATCTTGTAGTAAAAACTACCATTTTACCCGACTACGCCTATCTTTAAAACAACCATGAAATTTTAAGTCAAATTTACTATGTTTATGGTAAAACCTTCAACTTTTGTGGTATATTTGACAGACCTCATATTGATATCAACTGCATCATGGTTGATCTAATCGCAGGCATGCTAAAAGCAAACGCATTTATAGTCAGCTGAAAATTGTTGATGTTTGCGCTTAATTTAACCCTCGAAATGGTAGTTTCTACTGCGGTTTTTTTTTGCCTGTACGATACCTTACACGCTATTTCTAAACAATAAGCGACAACAAGTTTCTCTAGAACTATTTTCTTCATCGTTTTAGTCACTTTATGACTGACCCACAATTGATACGTTGCGGATGCGTTTGCGTGTTTTTGACAATTTTCCCATACGTTTTCTGTCCAATTTACGTCAACGCATCTGCAACGTATCAATTCTGGGTGACCCATTAGAATATTTAAACGGTACATTGCTGTTTTGTGAGAAAAAATTATAGTGGACTTGAACTGGTAAATTATATTACAAAAAGTCCTTCATTAGTTTTAGTTTTAGTACAATTTTTAGTTTGATTTTAAATTTCGGTTAATTACTATAATTATTTATTTTTGATTGCTTAAATTTCGTAAAATGTCCTATTTAACTAAATGATTGGCGAAATTTTTGTTTTACAAACCGTGAATTCAGTGAAAAAAAGTAAAGGGTATAATTTTGTATATTTGGTGTGTACTCTGAGAATTTTTTTTATCACTAAACCGAAAATTAAATCATGGTCAATATGACTATTGCATATAATGGATAAAATAACCATGAAAATGGACGGGTTCACCACGTTCATGGCATTCTTAACTATGATCATGGTCACAAGGACTATTTCGACATTATGGTAAATGTTGAATCAACTATTTTTAATGGTCGTGTTTGACCATGATAGTAGTCGGTT